>JAVTVY010005561.1:0-39385 GCA_036873755.1 Hanleya hanleyi | reverse complement strand
AACTGTTTATGTTGAGATGCGGATGAACTGATATTCTGTTCGTTATTTATCTGCCACAGATTGCTATAGCACTCCAACACATTGATTGACAAGTTGGAGATATCTCAACTAGGAGTAAATTTAGGAGCAGTTTAAGCGAAATATTGCCCGCCTATTTTAGAAACATCAACTCAAATGATGAACTTATGTGGATAATTCAAAAGTAAGAAAGTCTAACTGAATCAGTCTAATTTTTTTTTTGGTTGAGGGTGCGACACAAGAAGTAAGGTAGGGTTCGTATTGACCTTTAATCTTAGATTTGCATTTTTGTGTGCCCATATATTAAAAGTTAGGCATTGTAGGCGTTTCTTCTATGCGGTACAGGCAAAATCTCTCCGACAAAATCTCTCAATGTCAAGATTGTTCAATCCGAGGTTAGACATAACATGCGCTGGGTAATCTGTGAAATACGGAGATTAGAAAACGGCATAACCTGTATTAAGGGTGAAGATTGGTAAAACACGTGTTACCTTTGACTTATCAACATATTGATACAACTGATCAACTTTACAACAAATGCCTCGTATCTTATTTTGGGCCCATACCAGCCTTTCATTGCATTTGGTTAAAAAGTAACCGGATAATTCATTGAGAAATACGGTATCAGAGAAAGAAGTGTTCATATACTGATAATCGTATATAATAGATTCGCTGAAAGAAGAAATGCAGACGAGTAACAGGTCTAGAGTTTTGTTCTCGAGTTCGAACAATCATCATAGCCATCGAGTCAATGTCATCGGAAAGTCATCGGCTTGGATACCCGAATTCACGCAATATCACACCAACAGACACTATTTGAGAATTACCACGTGACGGTCTATATAAATGTCATCCATCTTTAGTAAGTTAATCTGTATTGAGTTTGTAATAGATTTTGTTCGTCAACGGATGACTAAGCCACTATCTTTTGACATATTTTGGACAAGAGTATTATACTATATCATAGCACTTCTGTTAAATACGTGCAAAATATTAAACGTCATAACATGTAATTACAACAGCCTTGAGGGCTACTGGAAAGCGATCGATTGTGGATGGAAAATTATTCTACGCTGTGAAGATAGAGGGAAGAAATTAATTACCAGACAGCATCGGTCCAGTTTTGGGCCTATTCTGTGTATATTTAAACGATGTTTTTATTGAAGAAGTCAGAGCTCTGTATTGTACCGAGAGGAAAAGTGGAATTTTCGATGAGACCGACCTCCATTCCAATAAATGAATAGATTTTTCTACATCCTAATGGTCACTTCTCTCGTTACAGATTTTACAAAGCATGTTGTTGCATAAGAAGAACTCCATTGCCACAACCGACCAAGCTGGTAACCGGTGTTATGTTAGATTTCTTGAGGAGTATTTTAATGTGTTTTTTTTTGGCATCGAACGTGTGAGCGGAGCAGAAGTGTGTGCCTGTCTCACCACCAATTAATCCAAAGCAATGTGAAATTGATGTAATCTCTAGAGGATAAGATTTCTCAGGTCTCTTTGAATATTGTTAGCCCTACTGAAAATACGATGGTACAAGTTTTGTAAACCAATTCTTGATGAGTTGTGGAGAATATTAGGAACAGCAAAAGGAAAATTGAAGGGAATTTATAAACCTTATAGTTCTATGTGTTTGTTTGCTATGTTGGTCAAGTTAGAAACGGATTCGTTGCTATCTTTACCAACATTCGTATGCTTATGTGTTTCAACGGATGTGCAAGAAGGATAGAAATAACTAATTATATTTCATATCTCTGACCATGTTAAACTACAAGATTCCATTAAAGTAAATATACTTTACTGAAACCAGAACATTAATTACCTGATACCGTATTTAATCACAATAGGCCAGTGCTCAGTTAGACTGTGACGAGACTTTGTGACAGTACTAAAGTTTGAAATCCATCTGCCACACTTACACCCAAGATATTCAGAAACAAACCATTAAAACATATACATATCAATACTTGGATGGGTGACGAGGTGCTGTACTGACTGGGCTAATTAATTTCCAGGACAATAGGATCTGAGGGCACCATCGTGTAATGGTACATGTAGGCACCGTCATGATATGATTAGACAGTTATGAAAACGACGATAATGCCATTGGATAACCTAAGTGCAAAGGATCAGTGGCGGTCAAAAAGGGTCCTCTGGAAGTTGCATTCAATATTAGGCATTTTCAGTAGTTCGAATTGCTTTTGGGTATTATAAATAGGACAGCTGGATTTCAAACAAACACAGACTATGTAGCTGAAGTGGTTCGGAATTGACATACTGGATATTCGGTATAGAATTTTCATGCGAACGTTCACGCTTAGTTCTGCTCAAAATAGTTGCGATCGAGAGAGAATCCAAAATGCTAGGGAGATGAAGGCTGGAGTCTTTACATTTCTTATAGAACGTGACCAACATATAGACACCTTTTGATTTGCAGGATGCCCTGCATGCGTCACACTAATGTCAACGTTTTGGAATTTCTAAAATATTGCTTCAGTCAAAATGGTCGAATTTTTCTGTCAATTAAATTCGGTGAATACAGAGAATCAGTATATTCAGCAAATTACAATAGCTTCATAAAAATATCAAAAATGAAAGAAAAAACTTTCACAGGACCCCCATGGCTGCCGTTTTGATTTTTGCCTAGGTTTATCCAAATGGCTCCAAAGTAACCCCAATAGGATGTGGCATGAATTTTTTTCCAGAAGTTACGGTGAAAATGATAGAAGTGGTGTAGTCATGACGGCCATTTTGTCGGTCCGGCCTTTTGAGATGTCAATGCATGTATTTATTAGGTCTCTTCACATCCTTACTTATACGGATCTTCTCTTGCTGACGACCGGTATGAGCAAATGAAGAATATATAGTTTTTCAGCATATTAAGTGTTCACATTTTCGAGCAGAATAGATCATTCATCCCGGTATTCTGTATCATACCCGTATTTATTACACGCAATATTCGATGCCTTTTAATACAGCCGTTATCCTCTAATTCAATCACAGCTCCTTCCGAAATAAGCTCACGCGATGTTCTACGGGGAGATCACAGTTAAAACTACTTAGCTCTGTAAATTTTGAAAATTGGATTGGCAGATGTTATTAAAATGGACAAATCTCAGAAACAGCAATGGGATGACACTAGCCAAAATTGAAGTACTTATTTACAAGACCGCCCACGTAAGAATAATCTTGGTGCCTCTTGGTCCATTATCCCATGGTCGATATTGTGCCAAAGTAAATCAGTCCGCTTCACAGGGAAAACATAAAGACATCTTCCACTCGGGGAACTCGATGGAACTCTTGAAAAGGAGCAAAGACGAAGTCGACAAACTCAAAGAAGATTTCTGGCCAAATTTGGATACTGTTATTTATCGATAAGCACCGGCTAGAGGGTCGTCTTACTAACAGCATAAGACACATCCGGATATTACAATAATAACCTTAACAGAAAAGTAAGAAAGCGATTAACATATTGCTGTAGAAAGACTCTGGCTGAAGATTTTAGATCAGAGCTACAGTTTGGGAAAACATTCTGAGATATTGCCAGATCTTCATTTTTCACGCCTACTTGTCATACCCAAACTAGAATATCAACCTCAATTACTTTGTTAAGCTAATTATTGGTACATTGCAATTTTCGTTTAATTATGTTATTTATACAATCATTAAAACGCATTTATAAACAAGATAACATGTAGAAAACATGTATCTCTTCTTGTCGCTTTTTGAAAACCAATAAGTGGCAACCAAGAAAACTTTTCTATAATATTGATATGTTCTAAAATAAAAATAAAGAAACCCCTATTGACTCGTAAGTGGGTGGTCTGGAGGAAAAAATAATTTTAACGTTCAGTCTGGCATTACAGTTTCCATCCAGTCAGACTAACGCGAACGCACAGTTTGTCAATCAGTCTTCACTCTTAACTAACCACTAGCAAACCAATTGTTAGGAAGATCTTTTGTAATATCCCAGATCCGGGACTTATGGAATGTGCTTCTAGATGGCATTGATGCATGATCGCTAAAGCCGTGGATAATCTCAATACATGATCATCTTCTTTCTCGCAAGCTCCATGTACCTTAAGACTGCAATGAATTTCGTTCGAGGAACTGTGCTCAAATCCTGGCGACCTTTTGCTCACGTGAAACGGCTTGTCCAAACTTGTCCTGTTTGACATCCTTTATTAATTTAACAGCGGTGCAATGACCAAGGTGGATTTAAATGACTTTCTGTTATCTCATGAAAGCACAAGTCGTTTTAAACAGTTTACTCTATATGGCTATCATTCATATTGCAAGAATAAAGATTCGAAGTTCGTATTCAGCCGTCGTCCATAAAAGAATTTCCTCGTCAATAATCGAAGGACCTGTTAGCACCAATTCAAAATGTGTGTGTAATAAAAATAGGAGAGAAGCTGTCAACAGTTTTCAATGAAGTCAGCAAGACATGATAATATTTTAGACAAAAAATCCTAATCACTGACCATTTAGTTTTTGCTCAAAGTAGCCAGATTATTATCTCAGGCATGCTTTAATTGTGTTTGTTCATTTGAACCACATGGAGATGTAAAACACATGGTATAAACGACTCCTGGCACCGGATTATGCGGAACTAGACAATTATTACATAATGTAGCACCCGAGATCTTGCACGCTACGATCGTATTTTAATGTCAGGGTACGATATTTATCACAGAATTTGAGAAATTGATCACAGCTACCATCTACACTGTTTTAATTCTTTGAAATCAATACACTGTTAACCTGCATAACCTCGAAGTTATTATAACATGAACCGTAACTAGTTATCATAGAATTTTCAATGCCAGCCTTCTTTTTTTCAAATCCGGGATTATGGTCAATATAACTGATATTCACGATGAAATGAGCAATGTTAAGCAGGATACCCGAACACAGAGGTCACCATGCTGCCTGCCGGGTTAGAGAATGCACACACCGCCCGTCCTCCTTTGAAGCAAGCTTTATTCTGTTGAGTTATACGCATCTGAGTGACGCTCGATTTCGTACCATATAAGGGTCGACGGAATAATTTTGGGAGAGGATGAAAACTTTTGATGACAAATGGCCGAGTTACTGATCGCCCACAATCTAGGCAAAAAGGAGACGTTTTGCAGGATATGGAAAATACACACAAATACAAGAGGTAGAAGCCTATACTCGTTAAGCCTCCACGAATTCTTGTTAGATTAAAGTAATGTTTGAAATGAAATAATTCTTGATTTTAAAAACCTCCATCGAAAATTCAACGAGTATAATCCAGGACCAAGCAACAAAATGTCATGAAAGATTTAACAAGTAGCTATATAAATAGACAAACTTCTAAGCTACACTCCTCGTAAAAAATATTTAGTGCACAAACTTTCGATTCTCATGACGGAGCCTTTATCAAGTGATCTCTTGAATTTCATTCAATTGCCAGTAAATAAGAATCAAAATTTTGTGCATTAAATAAGTTTACGCGGAGTACAGCTCAGGAGATTGTCCATTTCTATAATCAACGTACGGGTCTAAAATAGTATATCACAAGTTACTTACTATTCTCTGTCATACACATTTGGATTTGGTGGAAACTGTCATACAAATATACGAAATATGCTTCTCTATTATTGACGCCAACATTATTTAAAGACGACGGCTCAATATTGGATGTCGGATCGGACGCTTGTTACCCAAAAAAGAAAACAGGACCCGTGATGTCCAAGGTTTAGGCTGAAAACAATAAAGTACGTTTCTCAGCAGGTAAATTGCTCGTAGATGTCAGAGAAGTTCCGATCAAATACATTTTCCAAAATCAATTGCATAACTGTAATTCAATAGACCATAGAACATGAGCTATTTGAGCCTTAACATTGTTCCAGGATTACTCTCGTTCATTACGGAGGTCTTTGGAATCGATAATTAGTTTATTTCTGACATGCCGACTACAAAATCGAGCAAACAATTTGTGAACGCCCATGTCTGCATGAGCATTGAGCGTCCACGATAGGGCTATTACACCATCGCTGTGAAATTGCTGTATGTAATATCGCTCAAACCCGTGCTAGGGGCCGTGTGGTCATGTCTTTCAATATGTCCAGATGAACATCTGCAATAAAAGCGTGCCTGGGATGTTCTTATGATGTTTTCAGAAATATTCAGTCAGTATATTTGTCTCGGGTTCATATGACTTCTTGTCAGTACGCCGGCATCATGTTCCACCATCATGTTGCGTTTAATATTTGTCTTGTCAATTTATCACTTATCAGAACATATATGCTATTGTTGTGTCAATGTACATACATGTGTAACGCCAGCATAAAACCAGTAATGATCAACATAGTAGTTTCACTAAACAGAGGACAAGATGTTGAAACATTGTTTATCTCTCGGCTATTCTCAGTGATCCTGTTAAAGAGAATCTCCGTATAAAAACAAACATGTACAGCCTGTTATTGTGATCATTCGCATATCAGCTGATCATGGAGGCACGCTGGCATGGTGTACGCCGTCATTTATTATTCTGACCACAGAATTCTATCTGGCCTCCTACTTATAACTCATGCTTAATACAAACGTATATTAAGTAATACAGCACAATACAACGGTAACATATCTTGTGTACAATACCTGGAGACATGTCAACACAGTTATTGCCATCTACCCAGACTAATTGACAACCTGTGGTATTATTATTATTATTATTAATGTTAATAGTTTCCTTCCAGTATATCATGATGCTATTCTATCAAAACGCCATTCTGTCCAATAGTTTGCATTCAGCATTATTAATCGTATTCATCGTTAATTTTTAATACCGTTCCAATACATCACATATATGCTATTGCTTCGATCATGCCCAGTGCGCTTTAATGTATAGATACCAGACAGTATAGTTTTAGGTCTTGTGATATTTTTCTCACCCATATATGTTCGTCACTGGCTGCAGTGTTATTAGCGACATATGGTTATGACAATCTTTGTATGGACCTCGGTACATAACACTTCTAAAGACGCCCATTGGACAATGCCTGTAGTATGAGATAATAATTACTATTTTTTTTTTTCTCATTAGCTTTGAAAAAGTTGGAAGTCTCTCCAACGAAACGTCAGCTCCACAGCAATAAAGAAGTTGTTATCCATAGCATTGTGTAATAATTACTATGCCGGGCCGTAACGTCACTGAACTATTTCTTCCGTTAGTCGAATTTTACTTCGAAATAAAATAGGCAACAGCAATATCTATATCTACAAGCTGTTTAACTGATCAAGATATATGCATAATAACTATAACGGTCACTGGTCAATAGCCATACGTGTAGCACTAATCTACAACAGATGATCTCGACTGCTATGCGCTTCATTGTACACATTCAGATATCTGCAGTAGCTGTTGTTTGTCGAATCGAAGGAGCCGGCCATTTTGGGTATTGATCAGATCTCGACAGAAATGAGTATTGATTGTTCAGTCGTTTAGTGTTTCGTAGTAGTTATATAGTCTTCGTTATGTTTTGACGTCATCATGGCTGTCATCTTGAATTTTGTTTACATTTATTAGTAGAAATTGGCCCAAGGGTATATATAGTGTGGCAAGTTTCAGCCCTTAGCTTAAGGTGTAAGGAAATATTTAGTGGGGGGGGGGGGGGCAAAATTACCCCACATGCCTGGACAGGGTTCGTAAGTACCAATAATGTCTCGGAATACTTCTCCTGGATAGAAACCACAATCTACAGAAAGATAATACAGAACATCGACTGGAATAGAATAATGTAACGAATGAAGACACAGATGTTAACAGGTCCATGGACATATTTGTGAATGAACTTATCCTTGATATAACGAATGTTTCCCTCTAGTAGCAAAAACATCAACAAGACCTGAAACTAATAAACCACGGATAAGTGAATCAGGGGAAAATAGGTTGTTTAGGCAACATTTATTCAGCATAGCTCCTGATATAACCCATGGACACAATCCGTATCGAAATAAAATATACCATACCCTGAAAGCGGTCAAGAAAACGTACCATGGACAAAAATTCAATGACCGCAATCATGATATCATAAGGAATAATTCTTAACCACCTGATGAATCGCAAGAAGGCCACGACCTTACTAAGAAATTGTAACATTAATAGTAACGATCTTAACATCATCTCCGAGAAATATAATGAGTACTTCAGTACTGTTGCGTCCAAACTGGCCTCTCATATTCTAAATCATACCGTTGATTTCTGAGAGCATCTCACTGGCGATTGACAAAAATAAATTCCGTCTTAATTGTTTTACACCCTAAGAGATACTTGAAGTGATGTATGATACAAAAACAGTGCAGCAGGTATGGATAGCTTACGCATGACCTTAAATTATGCTTCGTTTTGTTTCCGAGCTACTCGCTCTACTTATCTATGTGTTCTATCGCTGTATGATCAGTTAGTATCTACATGGGAAGCAAAAACGCATAGCATTACCACATTTCTTGAGTTTTTGATACACTGTTCATACCGCGAACTCCGATAGTTAGACGAGTAAATTGAATTATTAAGTTTTCCAGGCATTAGTACCTACTTCAGGTACTAATAGGTATTAGTACCTATTAGGTATTACTACCTATTTCCAGGCATCAGTAATTTTTACCTGTATATGGCGAGATTCTGCTGGTGGACGTTTCGTCTCCGATGCCCGCCCCCTGTACAGACCTTTTGGTCTTTGATATATGTTGGCATTGTGGGAAGTTGATTCTGGGTCGATATCGGGCCTTAGAGACTAGTCTTTTGTGTTAAATGCCGTCATTTCCATCTGACATTGGGCCTGTACGAGTTGTCACAGCGACACAGCTCACCAATTACCAATATACGAGTTGTCAGAGCATTTCCATCATAGCTCTCTAGATTTGTATCTAATACCGCTTATGCCGGTGCTAGGGGCCGTGTGGTCATATCATCCAAGTTGCCACATGAGCAGGTACAATAAAAGCGTACCTGAGATACAACACATATCACGAATCGTTAGATTCTTGGTATGTGCTTTAGAATATGTTAACCAGAAGACTATACTGTGAAGCCATGTGGCTCTGTCAGTATGTCGGCACCTCTTTCAACTTCCCTTATATGCGTTGTAATTTTTACCTGTATATGGCGAGATTCTGCTGGTGGACGTTTCGTCCCCGAGGCCCGCCCCCTGTACAGACCTTTTGGTCATTGATATATGTTGGCATTGTGGGAAGTTGATGCTGGGTCGACATCGGGCCTTACAGACTAGTTTTTTGTGTTAAATGCCGTCATTTTCATCTGACGACGATACAGCTCACCAATCCCCAGTATACGAGTTGTCACAGCGACACAGCTCACCAATTACCAATATACGAGTTGTCAGAGCATTTCTATCATAGCTCTATAGATTTGTATCTAATACCGCTTATGCCGGTGCTAGGGACCGTGTGGTCATGTCATCCAAGTTGCCACATGAACAGGTACAATAAAAGCGTACCTGAGATACAACACATAATCACAAATCCTTAGATTCTTGATATATGCTTTAGAATAGGTTAACCAGAAGACTATACTGTGAAGTCATGTGGCTCTGTCAGTATGTCGGCACCTCTTCCCACTTCCCTTACATGCGTCGTAATGACTGCTTCTCTAGCCATTTAATATCTCGGTCTCAATGCGTTTCATACAATAATGCATTACCATCATTTAACCGTATCACTGGTGCTGTACTACAAGGCTCTATTTAGGACCGATACTTTTCCTCGTGTATATAAATATGACATAAATAATTTTACACAATTCTTCAAAATTATTCTTTTCACTGACTATACAAGTGTTACTTCCTCCGTTCCTGGTCCGACAATGCAAGTTGACACCATGGCAAGAGATTTGGACAAGTTATACAACTAATTCTCACGTAATAAATTATCCTTCAATATTAAAAAGATAAAATTTATATTTATCAAACCTTCAAAAATATGCAATTATTCTACACTACTTAATATATCAATGCATGGATACGAAATTGATCTTGTCCCTGTCGTTAAAGACGTTCATTTTAATGACCGAGTCAATTGGTTAACGTAGATAGATAAAATAAGGAAAAAAGCCTTCAATAAATATTGGTGAATTTAATCGCAGCAAGTCTTGTCCCAACAAAAAATCATTGTATATTCTGTATTATTCGTGTGCCAATATTTATCCTATTGCAACTTTGACTTATCGAATGCATAGATTTTAAGATTGTAAGATGCTTTTTATCGAGCGACTACTTTGGAAGATCTTTTTAGTCGAGTGAGGGAGGATTGCATATTGGATTATTTGAGAGAAACCGGGTTGTTACATAAGTTTTAATGTGTGTATGTTTTAATACGTTGGATTACTAAGTTATAATTAAATTCTCCCCGTATTGTTCGTAAATCCAGCGATTTGATTGGCTGATTAGTATTAAATTTTTCGGTTCATACTTCAATGAATCTGAAAATATGATATGCCACGCCCACAACTGCACTACTGTTTTTGCTATATCACTGGATCACTGGACGTACCGTAGTGTAAACCGATTCAAATTTTAGTGCATAATATTGCTAAAAAAATGCCAACAGAAAACTCTAAAACCAACTGGAAAGAGTCAATTTAAATATTTATTTGTATTGAGAAAATTGTTTGTAAAATTACAAGAATTTCGAAGAGAAAAGAGCCGGGATAATGTCTGTCTGTCCTGGAAATCAGCTGATCAGCAATAAATGGACATTTCCGTGACTTTGAACGAGATCTTGACATTAGGTTTTCGCTTACCCACTTTTATAACAACTCATTATAAAGAAATTATCACACCCGGTGAACTCCTGAAACCCACATCCTACCTGAGAGTTTGGTCAGATATTCCATTCATTCGTTACCGTTCCCGTGGAGTGGAATTTCATCCACCGGCTTACACTGTTGTGGTGCGGGTCGAGGGCGGGGAGTTTTGCATTGATGGAAATCAACGGGAATATGTCGTCCTCTCCCACGAAACCAAACACAAAAATTGACAAATTATACGACGGACTGCCACGATAAGCGGATGTATGCAACAAATATCGATCCGTACTGCAGATGTCCGATAAAATCCCTCCAGTCAAGGGGGGGGGGGGGGAAGGGGGGTGTTACAAAATGTTGATTCCACAAAACCTGCTAGGTGGCCTACGAGTGCAACATCATCGTTCAATCGCTGTTCATAAAGGCTGCAATCAGCTCACCAGAACTGTATACACTTCGAAATCTGTGAAAGAAGATCAATTTTTACGTTTCCTGTCTGATATCACACAAATGTATGCGTCCGCTCGAACACAACACAGCACACTCCCTCGATTACACTACAGTCCACGTGCGACGGGTACAGGCGATGAATGATGCAGAGTTTCGTCACATTATTGATCTGAGCGGATACCGACAGGAAGAAAGTTCCGTTATAAACTGCGACAGAGAATGTTCCCCAGCTCAGAACAACACATTGATCAGTGAAATCGTCCTCCGTATGCCTACCCGGGGCGCGGTAAAACAGCAAGAAAATTCATCGCCCAGTCGGCTGATCAGTCGGCTCTGAATGGAATATTCCCGGCAAGGCCAACTCAACTCGAGCAATTTCTCCTCTTCTGCATGGTTTCATATCTCATTCTTCCTTCGCAGAATTTCTTGTGTGTTTCAGTTTTCCTGACCTAAATAATTATCCCTGACTGAGAAGTTTTCCCTCCAATGGCTCCATACACAATGTGCAACAAACTGTCAAACTGAAAACTGTTTGAACCGCGCTAGGCCGACCGAGTGAGATGCGCGTGCACTGAGACGCTGCTAGGAGTTACGAACTTTGTTGACTGTACATATACGCGCAGTGTTTTGTACTGTTACAAGAATCAAACGGAAGAATTCGTTCGTTTCACATTCAATTTCTTCTCTTATTGGATTAGTTTTGCTTGATTAATTTAATTTTAAGGATTGACTGTGATTTTTTTTTACGTTCATTGAGGTATGAACTTAAAAACCGTAGCGGATCATACAAAGTTTGCACAGCGGTTTTTAAGTTCATACCCCAATGAACGTAAAAAAAATCAGTCAATCCTTAAATCGACTTGAGTACTTAGAATTTTGTTTTATCGTCGCAATATAGCTGAAATATTGCTGAACGCGACATTAAACCTTAATTCTCTCTCTCTCTCTCTCTCTCTCTCCCTCTTGTCTGGCGAAACACTTACCCAACTCATATTGGGCATCTGAAAATTCTCCAAAAAAGAATCAATCGCATCATCGCGATAACTGATAAACTTGCGCATACCGACCAACTTTTGTTCGGATTAAAAATTTACCTATTACTAGTCGAAATGATCACGTCACTGTATTGTTCAATCAGAAGTACATTTTCTATGTCTTGCTAATACTTGTATCATTTCGAAACTTCTTTGAAATTTCTGATGTTCACTCCTAAGCCACGCGCCAATTAAGCACAAATATCTATACCTTTTTATTCATCTGTCCTCTCATTTAGTATGTGGAGGTTCAAGGATCTCGTCTTTGGAACAAGCTACCCCTGGTTTAAACTCATTTTTCATCAATTCTATGTTAAAATCATTATCAAACTCGCAGAATATCAATAACAGTTAGTTGGCAGTATGTTGCCTCCTGTTTATTCGTATATCGGTACTAATAGTTGCGAACTGTTTGAGGGTACGCATGTGTTATTTATATAATTTTTTCTTTTATTGATATCATTATTCATCTGCTTCCATGAAATCTAACATCATTCATAACTTCTATTATAGGATATAAGAAGCCCTCTGGGGGGTTATTCCTGCCGATTGATTGCCCTTTATGGTATCATTCATTTATATTGTTGAATAAACTAAACTGAACACACCCTGTGATGGAGTTATCATTTGGTCAACGCAGTTTTACTTCTTGAGGGAACGTATCCAATTATGGTTCACACATTTTTTAACGTTTAAACTATTGGGAAAAGACGGCGAAGAAAGCAATAGGTGTTGTCGTCCGTTTGTGGACAGAAAATGAAACAAATGGGGAAAAGAATAATGTTCGGTTGATAATCTTCTTGGTTCGAGAAAAAACTATAGAGAGCGACCTCCCAGTTGGGAGAAAAAGAAGTACTCATGTCTATGACGTCATGATTACCTCCACCCACCTCGCCCAGGGGACGTAATACAGATAGATAATAGATGGATGGATCGAAAAACGTGTATAGCCAGAAGGAGATCTGAGTTTTGTGATATCCGAAAACAAAATACAGTGGGTTCTGAGACGAATAGAGAGTGATACACCATATAAACAAAATGAGATACAGAGGTGATCACAGGGAGTACAAAAATCAACTATAACAGGTACAAATAAAACTTAAAATATCAACTCTTGATATTGACTCAGGAGTAGATAGTTCTAGAACCCTTTCTGGAAATGACACCTGTGGACCGAGAACGAAATGACGATTAACAGAAGTTACTCATTCATGGCAATTTGCGGCTTGCCCATGCTTTGGGCGGGGCCATTTCGTCCCCCAAATATTTTTTCTTATTATTTGGGCAATGGGGCTGGAACTTTCCACAGTATACTTTGGGGTCAAGCTCTACCATAAAGAGTTTCGCAACTCCAAGATGGCAACATTAATGACGTCACAATGGCGTCATATTCTAAAATACAATTTTTGGTTATTTTTTTTGTTTGGATTTTCCAATTTTCTTTTTTTTTATGGCATTTTCTCCGAAATAACA
Source organism: Hanleya hanleyi (assembly GCA_036873755.1). NCBI lineage: Eukaryota > Metazoa > Mollusca > Polyplacophora > Lepidopleurida > Hanleyidae > Hanleya > Hanleya hanleyi. The sequence goes on along the minus strand of JAVTVY010005561.1, from coordinate 25,618 downwards.
GCACATTAAATTACGAAATGGTCTTCTGATGTGAGATAATACGTAAATGGTGAAGATTTCGGAGACAAACGAACAAAACGCAACTTTTCAGACACAGACGTATATGGCCGCCATATTCCCATGATCTTCAGCTCTGAGGAGTATTCATGTAGGCTCACAATCACCCCCAAGATGATACGTCACGGAGTGTCATCTCTTAATGCAGAGAGAGAGAGTGCGAAAGAGAGAGAGAATTAAGGTTTAACGTCGCGTTCAGCAATTTTTCAGCTATATAGCGACGATCAAACAAAATTTTAAGTGTTCAAGTTAATAACTTAGTAATCCAACACATTAAAACATACACACATTAGAACTTATACAACAAACCGATTCCGCTCAAATAACCTAAGATAGTCTTCTTTCACCAGACTAAAAAGATCTTCTAAAGTAGCTGCTCGATAAAAAGAATTTCTTACAACCTAAATATCTATACAGTCGATAAGAATATGTTTCGCTGTGAGATCTTCGTGGCATGGAATACACCTTGGAACTGGCTCTTTTTTTAGTGAATGTTCGTGTGTTAATCGTGTTTGACAGTTCTTTTGAACTCATAAAGCTTGTTATTATAACAGCATTCTCAGCGTTCTCACATACGTACAGATAGAGGGTCTGAAATCGTTATATGGGATTCCAGCAGGATCAACCTCATTATCTAGGGCTGCCTTAGCCATTTTATCAGCCTCAGTATTACCTTTGATGCCAACGTGACTAGGCAACCAACAAAACACAATATCAATCTGTTGATCAAATCTAGTCATATAATTGTAAAATATTCAAGATGGTGGGATGAGTTAAAGTTCCACATTTGATCGCTTGAAGGAATGACAGTGAATTTGAGAATACGACACATATTTTTTTCTTTTTAGTAGATCTAATACCTTATTGTTGTTTCGGACACAGTGTAGAAAGTTTGATACGGCGGTATCACAATGCATCGTCTTCCAAACTGGTAGGGTTAATATAGACCAAATACTAAGAAAGAGGCATATTGGTCAAGGAGGGAAGAGGTTTTAGATGAACTCAACGATATATATTTTACATCACATACCATGCAATTATGGTCAGAAACGATTTCCAACAGACAAAACCGATCAGACGCATTTTATTGAATTGAACAGGATAGTCTCCAGATTTGAATTCTTTGTGGCTTTGGTGGTTAAATCTTATACAGTCGCTTTGTCTCTTCCATCCACTGACGGTACCCTATTTAATACAACACCGAAACGCGGTGGTAAAGTAACCTGAGTTTGTCTACGTTGAAAACTTGACACGAACATCGCCTGTGATTTTAGTCGCCCCCGCTGATGTTAGCAATCTACTCCTGCCACATATTCGATATTCTACTCCTGTCAACAAGATTCAAGTTATCTCATTGGAGTGAGACATTACGAAGTTGCCAGTATGTATGTGAGATGGACACTCAACAATGGTGACCGGGTGCTGTATTGGCTGGGCTGATCAGTGTCCAGGATAATAGGAACTGTGGACACTCTCGTGTTCTGGCACATGTAGGCACCGTCGTGATATGACTGAAAAAATGTTGAAAACGACGTTAAATCCTACTCACTCACTCACTCAACAATCATGATACATGTTGCACAGGAAATGTATTCTATGTCGAGTAGAAATTGTTAACACAAAACAGTAAGACTAGATCGACAGTTTACGCAACACTACCAGGAGTTGAATTTGCTCTCGCTCTCCCATCGTTTGGCATGTTTTTGCATCGAAGAACCTATTATTAATTAATCGATGGGATATTATCATTTTAATATAACTGTCCTCATTTACCCCCAAATGGTAAATAACACCTCCAGCTCACACTTATAATGAAAGAGATAAAAGACATGTATATATGTGTTACTCTGGCGAGATACGGTGATGTAATTCAACGTTTTATCAGTTTATTTAGCATTTTTTCGTATCATAGGACTCGAATGTATAGGGTATAATCTTTTAGCTCTTAAAACATAGATTTAAAGAAAATATCTGGTGGGCCATACCCCGTCACCCCCAACGTCTGGCTTAGAGTAAGGATAAAGGTCAGGTTTCAAAAAACGAGCTATAATTACCCTACAAGCTACTGAACTTCAAATGTTATAACCTATGGGTAACAATTGCATAATAATACCACTTTAGGAAACATTGATGGAATCTGCTACCTCAAATGGTACCAACTGAATAGGAAGTATGTATTGAAAATAGACTAAACGGCCGACAAAAACTGATTTTCCGTTTTATGACGTCATAGTGACGTCCTCGAGGGATTTTGTTAATTTATGTTTACTGGTTTCTATAAACAAGTACCTAAATGTAGTGTGTGGAAAATTCCAGCCCTCTAGCGGCAAGACTGATAAAAATATTCGGGGAACCATAACCCACCCCCATATTTAGGTTCAGAATGGGGCGGGGTAGGGTTCCGAAAGTGTGCTATAACTACCCATAAGTTGCCGATCTGCAACTGTTATCACATATGGGTAACATCTACATGGAAATACCTCGTCAACGAACATGAATCGAATCTTCTATGCAAAGTGGAACCAGAAGAATTTGAAAAAATCAATTTGAAAATGGACAAAAAAGAGACAGTAAACTGCTCACTGGGTTATTACGTCACTAAGACGTCATCAAATGATGTCACCAAATGATTATGTGACATGATGCTTACTTGTTTCAATAGAAGAGCACCTATGCCCAAAGTGTGCGAAGTTTAAGATCTCTAGAGGGAAGTATAAGAAAAATATCCGAGGAACCATACCCCACCCCTCAAGTTTGGATTTAGAACTGGGAAAGGGGTAGGGTTGAAAAGGCGTGATATAATACCCTTAAGCTACCGATCTGCAACGGTAACATCTACAGACATATACCTCTTCAAAAAACATTACTAAAATTTGCCGCCTCAGGTGGTGCCAGTTTCGACTCTGGCCCATTTACTATCTGTCACTTGATGGGGGATTGGGTTTACTGTCACACTCATTGTTATTTCGCTCATATCCCTGTCACTTGATGCAAGCGTGGTGGAGGGACATCAAAAATATGAAGTCCCAGATAATGTTTAGACAATTAATTCACAAGGTTGTTTCTGTTCGCAAACGATTTCCACACTTTGATTCGAATCGACCTTCACACTACAGATCATGATTTCCTCTGTCAAGAGAAAACGTTAGAGCTATAGTTATACCAGTTATATAGTAGATTACACAAGTATCTGGTTAACCTTAAGACTCTTAAGACGAAAACTATGATTCGCAGAATCAGAAATGGTCTTTAATATCAAAAAGAGAAACACGACAATTGCTCCTTTGTTGTATCATGTTGGCAGCTTAAGTGCGCAAAGCATTCCCATGTTCATATGCAAAGATGAATGATTGAACGCGGACATGTGCTATATGTAGGAGCAACGAACGTCCGGAAGCATTGCAACCCAATGTTGGTGTACCATGTTTACACGTTGCATCAGCCCGTGTTCTGTGTGTTTTTTTATCAAAATAATGATTTCGTTGATAAAGAGACAAGAAATGCACTTCGCCCATCGTTAACCTTCACGACCACCCGTTTTCCAGTTAAACAACTTTATTGAGCTTTTTCACAGGGATAATTGTCTGTGTTGAAATTGAAATAGTGCTTTAGCTCAATGTGAACGTTAGCAAGTGTGCAGTTCATTTAATCTGCATGTTTGCTGTAAAAAAATCGCTAGATTTGTATTTTATCTGAATTCCCTAAAACAATGCCACGTAACCGAATAGCGGTTGCCTGCAGCTAGAGTAATCAACTGTCTCTATAAACTGGGTATAGCATTGTAACCCTCCATGTGGATTTCAATTCACATCTGCTGGGATTCTGAGGAAATTCTTTAAGATGTGCAGTTTGATCAAAACTCGGTTTCCAGTCGTTGAGGATCGTTAATGAAAATGGAAAAAAAATTCTTCGGGTTTTCTTTCAACAAGGAATTTGAAACTAGTCTATCGGATTAGTTCAAATGAGCAGTGTGGCCCTATAGGTCTTGAGAGGTCACGTTTTGATGTAAATGATTTGATAAATAAATATACCGTAGAGTGAATGCGATCATATTGTACTAGTATGATTGTAATAAATGTGTCTGTAACTCCGACTCCGATTGCTATCAGACAAGAGACTCGTTCGCGATTGCAAGAGTCATCGGTTAGACGACATATTTCATTATATCTGACTAAATTAAATCCACAATAACGAGCCTGTCAACCATTCTCTCACAACCTTCTCAATCTGAAGTACCTGGGAATCTGTGTTACATTATTGTAATGCCGTTCAATGTATACTAGCATTTGTTTGGGGTTTTTTTTTTTTGTTCCGAGGATATCCAGGCTCCGGTAAACTCGTTCGCTAATAAAACTAACAATAATTTATTGATACATGGAATTGTGGACGACATGGACACGTAGTAACGGATTTTCCATCTACTCGCGAAACAAAAACACAGTTCACCTTAGTAACGTAGGTTCCTTTTTTGCGCATACACGGACATTATTGTATCAGGATTGTGAGAATCCTTATCCCGGATAAATGTATCCATAGTGAATATTACAAATAGCGATTATTCAACATATGCCATTCCATTGTCTTCCGTTGGGTGTTAAAAATAACAATAGGCAACGTAGGCGTACAAAGGCAGCCATGATTCTAGGTAGTCTTGCGAATAGTGATGAAATGGAATATGGTTCCAGTCGCTTTGATGAAGTTAACACTGACCCGATCAATCTTTATTCCGTTCATGGGTGTATCCAGCAGGTCACTTTCGGGTTTTATACTTTGGAAAATTGAAACGAAATACAGGCGTCTATTCAATATTCATCCGTCGTCCATCAAAGATTGTCCGCCTCCATAATCTGAAGATTTAATTCATAACACCAAATAAAAAGAATAAATCATAGCACACATAAAAACAGACTAGCTTCTTGCTAGAGAGACTAGGTCACCAGTTTTCAATGATGCCGGCAAGACCTCGTGATGTTTAAAATATCGAATCAGTATCGCTGATCATTATTCTTAATCCATATGAATTTCGGTGTAAAGTCGTTATCTAAAATATGATGTATCTCAGGCACTCTTTGATTGTGACTTTTCATAGGAACGCTATGAGGATCTTGTAAAACATGGGTTCATACGGCCCCAAGCCCCGGGTTGAGCGAAAGTGGAAACAAGTTACGAAAAGTAACGACATAGATCTGGCACGCTATGCTCGTATTTTGCTACCGACATGCGACACATATCGCAAAATTTGAGAAACTTTGGGTGAAGGCGCTTAGTGGTATAACCCTGTTTTTTTTAAGTTTCTGCAATAATGTTCTGTGACGTTGATACAAACAGCGATTATTCAACCTATTATGCCATTTCGTATGATTCTAGATAATCTAGTACAGTGAATAGTTACACATTTAACACAAGATTTTGCAAATGCTAGTTGGCGATATATGTATACGCCATATGCCTGTCCCATCTCGAAATTGTAATCGTATCCTTTGTCGTAAATCGACGAGAGTGAAGGTCGCTTAATTTTTATAGAGATATAGATCTAAATAAATACAGAGAGAATTAAGGTTCATTGTCGCATTGAGCAATATTTCAGCTATATAGTGACGATCAAACAAAATTCTAATTACGATATTCTAACAAAAGCTAGCCAACAACCCAGCAATTCAGAAATAATCAACACAACACACCAAAAGACATGCACATACATGAAAACTTCTACAACAAATCGATTTCTCTCAAATAAACTAAGGTACGGTCTTCTTTCACCGGACTAAAAAGATCTTCTAAAGTAGCTGCTCGATAAAGGAATCTGTTACAATCTTAAAATCGATACAGTCGATCAGAATATGTTTCACTGGGAGATCTTCCTGGCATGGAATACATCTGTGGCCTGGTTCCTTTTTAGTAAATGTTCGTGAGTTGTGTATGACCGATTCTACATCGACTGGTCATGGCTTGATCGAAACGTTTCTAGCTACACAGATGAATATATCCTATAGTTTTTTGAAACTCATGAAATTTATTATCCACAGCTTTCTCACATAAGCACAGATAGAGGGTCTGAAATTGCTATATGAGATTCCAACAAGATCAATCTCATTATTTAGGGCTGCCTTAGCCATTTCATCAGCTTCAGTATTTCCTTTGATGCCAACTTGGCTATGCAATCAACAAAAAGATGTTTCATCAACAACAATCTGTTGATGAAATCTGCGATCATATAATTGTACGAGAGATCCTGAAGGATCTTGGTGCCCACCATTGTCCGATAATTGTAAGTCAATGACAAGAGGATCTTTTTGTCCATTGTTACTAAGAACAAAGGATTGATTTGTAATTTTGTTTACAGAATTTCCAATCTGAGCGAAAAAGATCGAAAAAGGGACACTGGAAAACACCAAGATATAATCTAAGTTTCAGGAGTTTCAAGATTTCTAGAAACTGTACTTATGTCGGTTGTTATAATACAGGAGAAATGAGCAAAGTTAGTCTGAAAGTGAATGTACATGTACGGAGGATCCTTCGCCTTCGTTTTGTAGTATTTTTTTATTTATTTTTTTGCACGTGTCATCATTGGATGCTGGAAGCGAAGACAAATTTCTTTGACACTTTGGCATGAGCTATGAAACATACTTAAGATTTTATAATTAGGAACGAATGCTAATTCTCTTCTGTTTACTGGGCTAGTTTGAGATATCTCTTTTAAGATACCATGCTCGAAAATAGTAAGATGGTACAATACTTAATACTGAAGGGATCCGATTCGCGCAATAACGTTGAAACTTCGAAAGTGCCTGAATCCTGATTATCTCCCTTGGATCGAAACATGCAGTCGTCTACAGTTATCGAGTTGTGACGGTGAGTCACAAGAGTGACGTCCCTTCATGTAGCCGATCCGCCGGCAGACGAAAGGGTGGGGCAGTTCACTTGCAACTGCATGAACTAAAGAAAACTGATTTAAAATTTGAAGAAATACATTTTAATTCCGAATTATTTGAACTCCTTGATATGGAAGGTGAAGGTGTGGGTATTCCCTATAGTCAATATATAGAATATGCCCCACCGTTTGATCCGCCGACTCTTGTGATGCAACGTCACAAATCGGGAATAGCGCATTAATTTGAAGCGTAACTTGGATTTTCGAATCGGACCAAAAAAGGTATCTTGCACAACTAGGCCCCATGTGGGACCTGTGCACCAAATTTCCGACAGAGCCATGAAATATTTCCTGAGAATTCACGATAACAATGTTTCAAGGGGGATTTCAAGATGGCCACCTGGCGGCCATATTGGATTTTCGAATCGGACCAAAAAAGGTACCACAACTAGACGTTAAGGGAACCTATGTACCAAATTTGTGAAAGATCCCTGCAGTACTTCCTGAGAAATCACGATAACAAAGTTGCATGGGGAAATCCAAGATGGCCGCCTGGTGGCCATATTGGATTTTCGAATCGGACCAGAAAAATTATCTTGCACAACTAGACGACACGGGGAACCTGTGTACCAAATTTGACAAAGATCCATGCAGTACTTCCTGACAAATGACGATAAAGTTTCCTGGGGAAATCCAAGATGGCTGCCTGGTGGCCATATTGTATTTTCAAATCGGACCAGAAAAGGTATCTTGCACAACTAGACCCTAAGAGAACCTGTGCACCAAATTTGAGAAAGATCCATGCAGTACTTCCTGAGAAATGACGATAAAGTTTCATGGGGAAATCCAAGATGGCCGCTTGGTGGCCATATTGGATTTCGAATCGGAGGAGAAAAGATATCTTCCATAACTAGACCCCAAGGGGAACCTGTATACATAATTTGAGAAAGATCCATGCAGTAGTTCCTGAGAAATCGCGATAACAAGTTTTCATGGGTAAATCCAAGATTGCTGCCTTGTGGCCATATTGGATTTTCGAATTGGACCAGAAAAGGTATCTTGCACAACTACACCCCAAGGGGAATCTGTATACCAAATTTGAGAAAGATACATGCAGTATTTCCTGAGAAATCGCGATAACAAGGTTTCATGGGTAAATTCAAGATGGCTGCCTTGTGGCCATATTGGATTTTCGATTCGGACCGAAAAAGGTATCTTGCACAACCAGACCCTAAGAGAAACCTGTGTACCAAATTTGAGAAAGATCCATGCAGTACTTACTGAGAAATCACGATAACAATGTTGCATGGGAAAATCCAAGATGGCCGCCTGATGGCCATATTGGATTTTCGAATCTGACCAGAAAAGGTATCTTGCACAACTAGACTACAAGGAGAACCTGTGTTCCACATTTGACAAATATCCATGCAGTAGTTCCTGAGGAATCGCAATAACAACGTTTCATGGGGAAATCCAAGATAACCGCCTGATGGACATATTGGGTTTTGGAATCGGACCAGAAAAGGTATCTTGCACAACTGGACCACAAGGGGAACCTGTGTACCAAATTTGAGAAAGATCCAGGCAGTACTTCCTGTGAAATCAGGATAACAAAATTTCATGCGGAAATCTAAGATGGCCGCCTGTGGCCATATTGGATTTTCGATTCGGACCGGAAAAGGTATCTTGCATAACGAGACACTAAGGGGAACCTGTGTACCAAATTTGAGAAAGATCCATGCAGTAGTTCCTGAGAAATGACGATAACAAATTTTCATGGGGAAATCCAAGATGGCTGCCTGATGGCCATATTGGATTTTCGAATCGGACCAGAAAAGGTATCTTGCACAACCAGATCCCAAGGGGAAAATGTGTACCAAATTTGAGAAAGATCCATGCAGTAATTCCTGAGAAATGACGATAAAGTTTCACGGGGAAATCCAATATGGCCGCCTGATGGCCATATTGGATTTTCGAGTCGAACCAGAAAAGGTATCTTGCACAACTAGGCCACAAGGGGAACCTGTGTACCAAATTTGAGAAAGATCCATGCAGTTGTTCCTGAGAATTCGCGATAACAAGGTTTCATGGAGAAATCAAAGATGGCTGCCTTGTGGCCATATTGGATTTTCGATTCGGACGGGAAAAGGTATCTTGCATAACTAGACCCTAAGGGGAACCTGTGTACCAAATTTGAAAAAGATCCATGGAGTAGTTCCTGAGAAATGACGATAACAATGTTTCACGCGGAAATCCAAGATAGCTGCCTGGTGGCCATATTGGATTTTCGAATTGGACTAGAAAAGGTATCTTGCACAACCAGATCCCAAGGGGAACCTGTGTACCAAATTTGAGAAAGATCCATGCAGTACTTCCTGAGAAATGACGATAACAATGTTTCATGGGTAAATCCAAGATAGCTGCCTGGTGGCCATATTGGATTTTCGAATCGGACCAGAAAAGGTATCTTGCACAGCTATACCCCAAGAGGAACCTGTGTACCAAATTTGGAAAGATCCATGCAGTAGTTCCTGAGAAATTGCGATAAGGTTTCATGGAGAAATCCAAGATGGCTGCCTCGTGGCCATATTGTATTTTCGAATCGGACCAGAAAAATTATCTTGCACAACTAGACGACACGGGGAACCTGTGTACCAAATTTGACAAAGATCCATGCAGTACTTCCTGACAAATGACGATAAAGTTTCCTGGGGAAATCCAAGATGGCTGCCTGGTGGCCATATTGTATTTTCAAATCGGACCAGAAAAGGTATCTTGCACAACTAGACCCTAAGAGAACCTGTGCACCAAATTTGAGAAAGATCCATGCAGTACTTCCTGAGAAATGACGATAAAATTTCATGGGGAAATCCAAGATGGCCGCTTGGTGGCCATATTGGATTTCGAATCGGAGGAGAAAAGATATCTTCCATAACTAGACCCCAAGGGGAACCTGTATACATAATTTGAGAAACATCCATGCAGTAGTTCCTGAGAAATCGCGATAACAAGTTTTCATGGGTAAATCCAAGATTGCTGCCTTGTGGCCATATTGGATTTTCGAATTGGACCAGAAAAGGTATCTTGCACAACTACACCCCAAGGGGAATCTGTATACCAAATTTGAGAAAGATACATGCAGTATTTCCTGAGAAATCGCGATAACAAGGTTTCATGGGTAAATTCAAGATGGCTGCCTTGTGGCCATATTGGATTTTCGATTCGGACCGAAAAAGGTATCTTGCACAACCAGACCCTAAGAGAAACCTGTGTACCAAATTTGAGAAAGATCCATGCAGTACTTACTGAGAAATCACGATAACAATGTTGCATGGGAAAATCCAAGATGGCCGCCTGATGGCCATATTGGATTTTCGAATCTGACCAGAAAAGGTATCTTGCACAACTAGACTACAAGGAGAACCTGTGTTCCACATTTGACAAATATCCATGCAGTAGTTCCTGAGGAATCGCAATAACAACGTTTCATGGGGAAATCCAAGATAACCGCCTGATGGACATATTGGGTTTTGGAATCGGACCAGAAAAGGTATCTTGCACAACTGGACCACAAGGGGAACCTGTGTACCAAATTTGAGAAAGATCCAGGCAGTACTTCCTGTGAAATCAGGATAATAAAATTTCATGCGGAAATCTAAGATGGCCGCCTGTGGCCATATTGGATTTTCGATTCGGACCGGAAAAGGTATCTTGCATAACGAGACACTAAGGGGAACCTGTGTACCAAATTTGAGAAAGATCCATGCAGTAGTTCCTGAGAAATGACGATAACAAATTTTCATGGGGAAATCCAAGATGGCTGCCTGATGGCCATATTGGATTTTCGAATCGGACCAGAAAAGGTATCTTGCACAACCAGATCCCAAGGGGAAAATGTGTACCAAATTTGAGAAAGATCCATGCAGTAATTCCTGAGAAATGACGATAAAGTTTCACGGGGAAATCCAATATGGCCGCCTGATGGCCATATTGGATTTTCGAGTCGAACCAGAAAAGGTATCTTGCACAACTAGGCCACAAGGGGAACCTGTGTACCAAATTTGAGAAAGATCCATGCAGTTGTTCCTGAGAATTCGCGATAACAAGGTTTCATGGAGAAATCAAAGATGGCTGCCTTGTGGCCATATTGGATTTTCGATTCGGACGGGAAAAGGTATCTTGCATAACTAGACCCTAAGGGGAACCTGTGTACCAAATTTGAAAAAGATCCATGGAGTAGTTCCTGAGAAATGACGATAACAATGTTTCACGCGGAAATCCAAGATAGCTGCCTGGTGGCCATATTGGATTTTCGAATTGGACTAGAAAAGGTATCTTGCACAACCAGATCCCAAGGGGAACCTGTGTACCAAATTTGAGAAAGATCCATGCAGTACTTCCTGAGAAATGACGATAACAATGTTTCATGGGTAAATCCAAGATAGCTGCCTGGTGGCCATATTGGATTTTCGAATCGGACCAGAAAAGGTATCTTGCACAGCTATACCCCAAGAGGAACCTGTGTACCAAATTTGGGAAAGATCCATGCAGTAGTTCCTGAGAAATTGCGATAAGGTTTCATGGAGAAATCCAAGATGGCTGCCTCGTGGCCATATTGTATTTTCGAATCGGACCAGAAAAGGTATCTTGCATAGTTAGACCCCAAGGGGAACCTGTGTACCAAGTTTGAGAAAAATCCACGCAATAGTTCCTGAGAAATCGCGATAACAATGTTTCATGGGGAAATCAAAGATGGCTGCCTGCTGGCTACATTGGATTTTCGAATCGGACCAGGAATGGTATCTTGCACAACTAGACCCCAAGGGGAACCTGTGTACCAAATTTGAGAAAGTTCCATAAATTAGTTCCTGAGAAATTGCGATAGCAAGAATTGTTTACGGACGGACTGACGGACGGACGGGCGACGGACGAACGACGGACCATGGAGGAAAAGCGATTTGAAAAGCCCACCATCTGGTGATGGGCTAAAAATGTTCAAAATGGTTGGGTGAGTTGAAGTTCCACTCTCAATCGCTTGAAGGCATGGCAGAGAATCTGAGAATATGACGGTCATCTTTTCCTCCTTTGGTAGGTAGACCAATACCTTCTAAAGCTAACAACAGAGCTTTGACTTCGGCAGCGAAAATCGAACTTTTAGCTGGAAGTGGCCATGTTTTAGTTTCTCCATCTTTAGAACCATCTGTATAAATAGCTTGATGCGATCGGTATAACAGGCCCGCGGGTGAGGCAGAAATCCAGATCATGAGACGGAACGGTGCCACTTCATAGTATCCGCTTGAATAAATATCTAGTATCATAGGCAGTTATGTGATAAAATACTTTATATAGCAATCATCATACAGCAAAGCGTGTTTGCAAGACTAATAATAAGCTGAAGACATTCAGAGAATGTAAACTATCACACTCGTACTGAAAGAGTATCTCCGCTAGTTTCAAAATTCAAAACTCAATTCGAACTATTCCCGGAACCTGTATTTACTGCTTGCATACAACCGGAGAAATAAAACGGATTACTCAACTACTTATCATATATACCTACTAGCATTTGAGGCCATTCGAACCATGACACCGACAGACCATATATTGCAGGATATACTGAGGTCGATCGGCTACGCACATCATGCGAGAGACACACATCATACAGAGCTACGGATATCACCGCTTCGCAGATGAGATGGGGCGAGCTCGACCACGATCTCGTCGTGTTTGACCTTATAGAGTTCCTTCGGTAAATTGGTTGGGGTAATGTTTTGACCGTTTCATTAAAGTTCCTACGCAAAATCTACATATTAAATGACAGTTGTACATCTCTGAGAAATCAGTAACTGAATTATATCGAGTTGCGGTGGTGTCGCGAAGTTGAACAAAGGGTCAAATTTTTGAAGATCCAGAGTAGGCCATACAAGAATATGCCTAGACTCCTCTTGTATTCATATTTGATTAGTATCATGTCAACCATAGATACGTGTTTAAATGGTATATGATATGATAAATGGGGTTTGACATGGTTGTTTCGATATCGGCTAGGTTATCAGACCTCGGACCGTATTGATCAGTCTGAGACCGCAACCTGATGCCCAGGCCAATTTCAAAACAACGATGTAATAATCCAAATATATGTCTTCCGTGATATCCCTCGAGTCACATATATCATATTTAAGAGGACAACACAACAAATCGTTCTCGTTGCAGATTTATTTGTGTAATTACTGTCCAGTAAGAAGGCTTCAACCTAAATATTTTCTCCAGAATCGCATTGCCCTTATGAAAATGGCATACTAGAATTCTAAGCAATTTTCTTCCGTTTTATGATTTTAATGTCAACGTTACCTTATCAATTCGGATACGAAGTATCACCAATAAGGAAAGCGCGGACGACAAATTGCGTTTGGGCATATGCAGTTTCCATCATGTTTTTTTTTCTTCAAGGGCAAGTATTTCACAATGAAAAATATATAAATTTCTAAAATTCCACTGTATTGCTACCCATTAACATTGCCAAAGGCACATAACAAAAAAATATAATATATTCCTGACACATGTGACACATTTAATTCCAATTCAAGTAATCCAATCTCAACTGAACCTTATCATCTGTTAACGTGCCGTTAGTAGCAGTGTTTGGTCATGTAAATTCAAAATTAGCCTGGCTATATATGTTTCTTTCTGGAAAGGTTTCAGACGCCGTCTTCCAATGTAAGAATTCATCTCACATCGAACTTGGGCATCAGCCAATATGAGCAATCTAACATCTTAATGAAAATACATTGTTGGAGCTTGAAATCCCGTCAAATTCACATGAACCGCCATTTTAGGGGGATTAAGCGCGGCTTACAGGAATCGCTTGTATCTCGAAGCACATCCCGTAAGTCACGGATCAGAGATATTGGCGAAGATCGATAAACGCCCCAACAAAGGCTGTTGGTTGTGGAATCTGAGAGATTGAAGCACTGTCTGTTCACGTAAGTTTGATCAAGGTCGGATGAATGGTGAATTTAATGGCATGTCCGGAAGACATAGATGTGCGTTTGAACGACAAATGTCAGACTGAACATAGATATTGGCTTCAGAATTTCAACTCTCCCTTTTTTATAACCGCTGATCAAGAGTCTATACATTCACGGGTCATGATGGGATTTATCGGTTTTTGCGCTATCCTAAAATTTGTTTATAGGTACAAATATTTGGTTTATGAGTCTCAGAGAGTGTGGCATACGTTACTGACATAAAACATTTGACAACGAAACAATAACTGAGCTAGAGTGAGATAGTGGGCATGCGAAGAATAAACTCGACCCAGATTTTTTTCAAAATCTGATAGTCGTCAATTTCGACTTATTTCAATTCGAGTTTTAAATTATACAGATACACTTCCCAGTAATTAATGCATTTTTCTTGCCTTAGAATATAGATATTTGGTAGCGTGGTACGCAGTTTGACTGGAAACTCTCTTCCATGAATTTTTCAGGTTCACTCTTTGCTTATTTTGCGTGTTCTTATGGAAAACTATGATAGACGATAACGCCCGCTCACGTTCTCACAATTTTCCTTTAGAAAAAGCGGGGAGTGACGGAGCGAGAATGAGAGAACGCGAGAACCGACCACATTAACCAATTCTCGCTCCGTCAGAATCTCGCTCCCTCTCTCGAACAGCTTGCAAATGAAAGGGCGACGAAGCGAAATAGCGAGCATGTGAGAACGCGAAAATTGACCGTTTCGACGCATTCTCGCTTTCTCGCATTCTCGCTCTCTTTCCGCTAGACAACTTGCGAATGAAAATGCGAAGACGCGACAGAGCAAGAATGTGAAAATGCTAGAATCGACTGTTTGGCATGTTCTCGCTCCTTCGTCTTCTCGAATTCCGGTTGAGCTGGAGCGCATGACAAAGCAGACATATATTCATCCCTGCCAGTTAAGATGTTCAGTAATTGTCTGTACAGATGATAGGCTATCCGCGGACATATTAGGTATTTATGTGTGCGATAGGAGAGGATTATGGTGTTTGGATGCGTGATATTTAATACAAAAGACGATCTCATATGTAATTGTGGGCTAGTAACACATGTAGTACAACAAATCGTGATGCAAAACCATCTGGATAGTAGTGTCAGCTCATTTTGACAATGTTTTCCTAAAATTAATTTCGTCAAACTGCCACTAACATTTCATAGACTTGGCAGCAATCCTGTCATCTTAGAAAACACATGTTGAGTAGATATTGCCCAAATACTACAGATACCGGGCACCCATATCACGTGTCAAATATTGCATACGATATTATCTATCCATATATAGATGAATCATACAGGTATTCAAATGTATAAAAAAAACACAATTCAGATCAGGTTATTTATACAGATGGTTTTAAAGATGGTGGGAGAGTAGCATGTGCTAATATTTATAGGTTATTGGATTATATGGTTCTGTATGGACGAGTCCTGTGCGCCCAGGGAAGGGACGAGCTTGCGAGTCCCTTCCCGGCGCCCAGGACGAGTCCATACAGAACCATATAATCCAGTAACATATTTATTATACACTTACTGAACACAAATAAACGAAATAAAAAAATAAAGCAAAAAACAGACAAACTCTTTATTTACGCGCACAATTAGTAGTGCTGCGGCTTTGGGCGCAATGATACTTAGTGATGCGGCTGACCTAGTTAACGCACGTGCGCGATGTTTCAAACAGATTCAGCCGTCTACAGTACCAAGATATTATTTACAGTTCAACATGATAAAACAACGAGGTAGCTATTGGAAATTAAACGTGCAATTATTGAAGACTGTTCCGCTAAAAAGACTGGTATAATTTGGAGAAGACGTTGCTGTAAGAGAAGTGGAACTCGATTGAGAGACTGACTGGGGTTGTGGCATTTGAGAAGGAGAATGTGATGGCGGGATTGTTACATTTTCATTACAAACGGACTGAACGTGAACTGGATTTTCTGCGACTTAAGACTGGGACTGAGAGCGGGAATTACCCTGAAGAATTTGTGACAGCTGTTTTTGCTCAGAATGGTCAAGTTTATTGTCGTATTCTTGGATACTTGCGAGTGATTTATGACCAGTGATTTGCATCACTTTATGAGGAGTAACGCCAGATTTTACCAGAGTTTGAACCGTGGTTTTCCTGACTGAGTGGTTCGTGATACGACCAGACAAACCCGCTGCTTTAGCTGCATTTTTCATTAACTCTCCCAAGCGATGTTCCCCCATTGGAGTGGGGTAATACCAGATTTGGGATTCTGGACCAAGCCGTTTCTCTGGTATGGGTGTGAGATAGAAGGAGCTATCAGCTGTTTTTCTGCATTCTGGTCTGGCCATAGAGTACAGCTTGAAGAAGGCCACGGGGTTGTGCGAGTCATCACAGCCTGGTGGTGTCAGGCGAGAATCATCGCGGTGGCTGCCGTCCCGAGTCTTGCTGTCTCGCTCGGCCCATTCCAAAAACTCTGCTCCGTCAACGTCCTGACCAAGTGTGATGTCACCAAAACGGAGTTTTCTATATTCATCACGTCCTCTAAAGCCAAATATTTTACCAAAAAAATAAAAAAAGGGAAAATTGAAGACTCTGTGAAGAAGATGATCCGAGCTGCTTAGCTTCAAACAGTCTAGTTTCCTCTTCAGAAGAAAGTGACTGAGCTGCGTTGGACTTCCGACCTTTGCCTTTCTTCTTCAAGTCCATTTTCTTGGACTTGAGGGCCTCATTTGATTTGTGGAACTCCCTGGAGCGAAGGGATACGGCATAGCCAGTGTCCTTGAGATGTCTGAATGAAAAGTTTAAAGTTGAGTTTAAAGTTTAATTTTATTGCGAGATGTATATGACCTGCCTGATAATGTTGTATCCGTCTTAAATTTAAAAGCAGTCCAGTTTGTAACTAAACTATTGTGGATATAAGCTCGTTGGCTGTTTTTTTTATTTTTTTTTTATTTTCAAGGAATGTGCACGGCCGTAGTTACCTCTCAACGCTGGTCCTTATAGCTTCAAGGGAACACGGCTCGTACTCGCTGCCATCTTTTTTCCTAATTCCGATGAACATTTCCGCTAGATATTCATTTAGATGGGGAGGGCTTATATTTTCAATCAACCGTGGTTCCCGTCGATTTTCCCACAGCCATCTCTGGACATTTTTGACGTCGCGATTTGTTCTTGTAACTGTGTTCTTCTTCTTTTGTGAATCAATAAAAGCAGACACGTCTGTTACTAATGCGTCTCTACTAGTACTTGGAACTGGTTCAAGACTTTCTAAAGCTCCACTTAACTCTGTGTCAAATAGTGGCTCACACCGCATCTGTCATCAAATCATCAAAATCGTCAGCTGTGACGGTAGCCATGTTTGCTGTCGTCTGCTTGTTTACAAACAAAAAGTAGTCCGGCGTGTGTGTGACGTCAGTGACGTCAGAAAAATCTGTATCCAATATGAGAAAAAATATTGGACAGTTGTCGTTTATACATAATATAGTAGGGAGTGGACAGTTAGGTGTATAAGAACTTTAGTTCCAAAACTAAAACCTGTCGACTACCAGGTAAAAGTTCGATATTCACTGCAGAAGCAAAAGCTGTATTGTCGGCTTTGAAAGATATTAGATCCACTAAAAGGAAAAAAATATGTCATATTCTCAGATTCACTGTCATGCCTTCAAGCGATTAAAAGTGGAACTTCAACTCATCCCACCATCTTGAATATTCTACAATTATATGACTAGATTTGATCAACAGATTGATATTGTGTTTTGTTGGTTGCCTGGTCACTTTGGCATCAAAGGTAACACTGAGGCTGATAGAATGGCTAAGGCAGCCCTAGATAATGAGGCTGATCCTGTTGCAATCCCATATAGCGATTTCAGACCCTCTATCTGCACGTATGTGAGAAAGCTGTTTCAATCTTTATGGGATGCTGTGAATAATAACAAACTTCAGTTCAAAAGAACTGGAGGCTATACTCATGTGAACAGTCAGAAACGTTTCGATCAAGCCATGATCAGGCGATGTAGAATCGGCCATGCACGATTAACTCACGAACATTTACTATTAAAAGAGCCAGTCCCAAGGTGTATTCCATGCCACGAAGATCTCACAGTGAAACATATTCTTATTGAATGCGACGAAGCGATAATGTTTCCAGATTGGAGGACATTGACCCACTCTCAAGGGATAATACAAGACGTCATTTGGTAAAGTATCGACTACGGGATAATGGGTCAAGCTGCCTCAAGATGATTTCTTACTTGGGTGGCCTTTAGTCGCCAGACGTCGTCAATTTTCCCCACCTCTTGCATATAAATGAGCGTGATCTCGTCTCATCCTATTGCAATCTTTTTGTTTGTATTATACAACAATGGCTTAAATAATCTGATAAATACTGGCAAAATGGACTTAACGAAATCTCTGCTAATTCTCATACCCAGAGTACAAACAAGCGGTTTTCAACCTGGCATATTGAAGGCTTACAGAAAAAAACGGCAAAATTCCCAGGGCGGGGAAGGTGACACGATTGTTGGCTCATGGTTTATTAGTATTCGTGCACTTTCATCTGTATTAATAATGTCCCTTAGTACCGTAAGCGAAATATTTGTCAGACTTTGTCGTATACATCTGCGAGATTATTTTGCTCTTTCGTGAAATGAAAAAGTGGGTTTGTCATCTAAGAGGCAAGATGCCTCACGTCTCAGAATGTTAGATGTCAATATTCCAATTTAAGCGACTCTATTGAGCTTTATCGCAGAATTGATTGCTACATTGATGGCATTGGATTATTTTTTTCCAGATTCCTTGAGCGCGTTGGCATTGCACAATTCTTATGTTTATTGCAATGGTATTTCGCTGGATTTGTATTTCCTTTTGAAATATGTCGTATAAATGTCTAATGATCTCTTGTAACCAAGAAACGATCCTGCTCCTGACAAACGCAGCGTGTGTTGGGATATGTTGTTAGTTCCTCTCGAAAGCGTCTTTATTCTCTACGCCTAAGTAATTATTTGCTCAGTAAACTGAAATATCTAAAAATATAGAATCAAGTAATCAACGCTGGCCACAAAAAAATGGCCTGCGTCGAAATTTTCTTCATGTGAAATCAAATTTAACTCCGCTCTATTCCACGGGAATAATCTCGTGAAAAGAGATCCAATGGAATCAAAGACCAGCTTCAAACTTCAACGAATGCTTATGAGAAATCAATAAGCTCTCATTGTAAGTCAACTGTCGTTGGATCTTCTATGGAATACAAAATTTATCCTTTCATACTGTCTTCAAACAAGCGATTTGGAGCTGCAGATTTAATTAAATCTGCTAAATGGTCGAAGGAATTTATTCATTCTTTACAGTTCATTTATAGCGTTTGATATAACACATATACCATAGAAAATATGTACCTGAATAGCGAGTTCACCATCTCCCCGATGGATACGCAACAGCGCACGCAGCACGTGACGACTTAGACCGAAGGAGTGGGCTTCACGGGGAATGAACGTAGGCTCTTAAGGAAACTAACGGGGAGAATGAGCAAAAATGAGTATACGAACATGTATGAAAAGTTATCGAAATTTGTCATATGACAAACCCAGTACTTGTTCACACTTTCGCACCGAATATTTAATATTTATTTCCAACACTTTTCGTATAATTAACACATTTGGCTAATTATCCCCCTTGTTTTCCGGATGCCAGATATGCCCGGTGAAGGTCAGTCGTTCGGTCTGCGCCGTACCCGTCCGTGTCCTCTGGGCTCTGGAGTGTAGCAATCGGGCAACTGAAAAATGGACTATTAACATAACTCGTTACTATTAGACGGGAACATGGGAACCCCTTGAGCCACGTCATCAGCATTTTGTTTCATGATTTTACGGGAATGTATCGATTATTGCCATGACATAACACTAACATTATTAACTAATTGAGATGTAGCGACTTTTGTAAGTTTTCCGGTCTGGGAAAATCCCTCAATGTTTTCGTGGTTCTTACAGCACGCAATTCTTACAGAGATGAGGCAATTCTTACAGAGGTGAGACAGAAATCTAATCCCATTGCATTCGGCCATGAAAACTTCTCCGTGGTACCCTGCGATCGGTATATCCTAGTCAAAATAATTGTCATTCCAAACACCACATCCCATAATAAATAAGATAGTGAACATACCTATATGCATTATAGGAACTGTCCCGGCTTTCGAGTGTACAATGGATTTTCCTGCGAATTTGACCGTGTTGTTATTGAACCACTTCGCGTCGTTTCGCTAGTTCATGAACAAACAGCTTCGCACTTCCGGTTTTAACCCAACATTCACTGATAATTTCCGCGGTCTTTGCCTCTCGAAAATCACCACTTCCTTTTGAGATATAACATCAAGGCGAATGCCCTGCTTCTGACTCAGTGGTCTGATCAGCGATACGGATTTTATATTTTTGGAACATCATGATGTCTTGTCGGCATCATTGAAAACTGTTGACCGCTTCTCTCTTGCAGGAAACTAGCCTATGTTTATGTATACTATGATTGATTGTCTTTTTTGAATTTGGTGCTAATACTGTTATATGGATATGGAATCGGTCTATGGATTATGGACGCGGATATTCTTTAATGGACGACGGCTGAATTATGAATGACGGACTAGACGCTTGACTTTTGACGCCCGACGCCAAATTGTGGGAAATTGACAACTTCCGGGAGAATGTCTCCGACATTGGACCCCTTAAAGCCGGTTTATAGACTGTGCATTGCGCACCCATGTGAGCTTCTGAATCTGATGCAAATGAAGTTAGAGAGAACGACAGGTTACACTGCATGAATACAGATATTAACTCTATACAGTGAGAATCCGCGCTTATAAGTGGCCTAGAGGCAAGGTACTCCTATATCATGGGACTGGAAGACCAGTGCCCAGACAGAAAACGGGTTGACAATAAAACAATGACAGTTTCGCCACCAGGAGTAGTAGAATATTTGTTATAATTCAAAGAAGAGTTCACGAGAAAGGTGAATGAGAAGGAATCCCAATGAGGCAGTATGGATTTCCTTTCTCAAAACCCTAGGTTGAATCCTTTCCTGCAGATTCGAAGTCGAGTCGTGACTTTCATGTTCATTTCAAGAGCATTTGTCTAGTAGGCACTACACGACAATTAATACCCTTCATTAAATGCAGAGTCCCAATGATTTAATGATGACGAAAGTCACTGTTGGTAGGTATTCATCAATTATTATCTGGGCTTGAGGGCTCTATTTCTCTTCCGTGTCATTTGCCTGTTCAACAGTAGTTACCGCTGGCTGGACGTGACAGAAAGTTAATATCAACAGTATTTGCCACTAGCTGAAAAGCTAGTATCCCCCGATCAACTACATATATATCCCTCTAAGAACGCAGTTATTGCGAAACCCATTTCCATTTTTAAGTGCATCGTTTGTGGATGCCATTTCGGCGAAACAATCCAATTATATTTATGGCTTCAGTGAAAAAAGGGATAGAATTGAAAAGTAACTTACGTGACGACATTTGTTGCGTAATAATTGAAGGTGTGAACTCAAATGATGCGCAGTATGTCGGGGTAAATTTCAGTACGCAGTACTTCGGGGGTGGAGTACGCGTATGCAAGACCTGATGACGAGTAAGCAAATACGCCGTATAGAGTAAAACCTACGCGTAAAAGAAACTTTGCCACTATATCTATATGCCCGTCAAAAATATATCGGAATGTACCAAAAACGTAGCATTTTACATCTGAAATTTAAAAAATCTGCAAGTTCAAACAAATACTTTAAAATTAGGGTTGAAACTACCCTTTTAAGCCTACAACTGTTTTTTGAAAAATCCAAAACTTGAGAGTCGGTACTTGAGGTCCAGATCAAACAACTAATTTACTTTTATCCAGAGTTCCACTTGAAAAAAATTTCCTCCAGTCTAAAATATAGTGTTTTCAAAATTTGGAAATATGCTGTCAGATTTCGTTTGAACACGCTTGCACTTCCAAATTTTCAATATTTTCCGGAATGGACATGCCAACTCCCTACCAGCCCCTCCCCCATCCCCTCTCCCTCTTCAAATTTTAGTAGAAAAAGAAAAAATAAACACTAGTATATGGCATATTGATCGTTTTCCGGATGGAATGACAAATGTGATTATACTACTATCAGAATGCACCAGAATGCAGCTTCTTGCATTTGAAAATGAAACCTTTTCTGTGACGGACGTTTTCTGAAGTTCTTAAAATTGAGGGCCTGGCTTAGACAGCTTTACATCTAGTTTTGAAAAATGGGTAAGCCCATGCAGCCCAAAACACGAGAGTCAGGATCGAATTGGGGATCTAATGACGGTTTACGTCATTCCAGAAGTTAGGAAGTTTTTACAAATCAAAATTACACTGTCAAAACGCACCAGAAAAAAAAACGTTTTACATCTAAATTAAGAAAAAAAACAGAGGCAGAAACCCTCGTATCCACTGAGTGAAAGAATGTGAGTTCCGCTTGAGGTATCTTTACGTATATCACTCTTCCAGCGAAATCAAAATATTCCGTCAAATGCTCCAGAACAAAAATAAATGACAGGAGGACCAAAATATAAATTGCACTTCAAAAACATTTCTACTGTTGAACCTAAAACATACAATTTTCAAAAGCCGGAAAATATGCTGTAAAAATGGGTCAGAACGTGCCATTTGACATCAAAGATACGAGCGATAACTGAGTGCTGATTTTGGATTTTGTTCATCGATAATTGGCAAGAATGGTTCTCCAGCCGTTTATAACTCAGGGCTTCTCGGGCCTATATGACCCCCTTGACCCTCGCGTGAAGTGCTGGGTTTCCGGTAGTAGCCCACCCCTTCAGTCTCCATAAGAGTTCGTTCCCAGTCCCATGAATCTTCGATTGAATACCAACGCAAATGAAATTATACTATGTTGTGACAAACTTTCCAAGTTGAATTTCGTGTCAGGGTTGGTATCGTATCGATAGATTTTTTCCTCTCAAAAGAACCTCCAGTATCAGCCAGAATGCGTGAAATGAGGTGTAGGGTTTCAAATTTTACGGAGGGTGACAGGGGCTGAATGCTCCGGGATGCTGATGATGCACGCCCTCAGTGCGCGTGGCTGTGATGATATACACTATAGAAAGGTTAGAGTACGCAAAATTGAATGAAATCCAACGGTATGCAGTAAACAGTGGGGAGGGGGTGCACATCCTCCCTTTCCTGAAAAAGATAGACGCTGGACCAAATATATTTTCAAAAACAACTTTATGTACAGAATAACTACATAACTACAAAAAATAATATACACGGTATGTGTTGTTTTTTTTCAGATGAATAATGACTCAGACGGTAAGGTGATCGTCACTATTAAAATGTTTCGAACCAGAATGGACATTATCTTGTCGAGATGCTCTTCTACATGAGACGATATCCAGCGAAGATTGTTTCAAATATTTTATCTGCCGCTCTTAAATCTTCTAGAAATCATGTGATATATATACTTCATCATGTGAAGGAATCACAGAGACGATAATAGCAACTTTTCCCAGTCATATTTAACCACTACTGGTGTTTGCAGCTATGCCGGTGGTCGAATCCAACAATCATGACGTCCAGTTTAGCATTGCTCATCTGTAGGCTTACAGTCTGTCGCGCAAAATGCGGGTTTTGCTTATATTTTGCTCAACTCCAATCCACTTTCGAATAGTTTTGCCATCGTTCAACGTGAAAAATGAAAATATTTATCTATTAAATACTATACTTCCCGACCGGACCGGACCAGAATGTCAGAATAATGAAAGCGTTTGATACCTACTCAATCAAATTTCTAGTAATGCCTGAGAATCCTGCGGGTATTCTGAAATTTCCCATCACTTTTACAGCCTCAAAATATATAAAATTAGAAGAAGGGCGATAATCTCTCTACTTGAAATTTAATCAAATGTTTTTATCCGCGCGAAATAACCGTGTATATTCAGCCTTCCAAATTGCATTCTTACCAAATGTTTAAATCTGCACGAAATAACCGTATATGTTCAACCTTCCTATGTATTTCAATCAAATCTTTGTATCTGCACGTAATAACCGTGTATATTCTAAGGTTAAACCGCTGGCCCACACCCAGCCGGAGTTTTGGTATGTCCAATTCACTTGCGGCATCGGTCTTTTGTGACAGGATAATCATTTGCGCCCATGAAAGAATGAAGATTTCAACTGTTTATGTTGAGATGCGGATGAACTGATATTCTGTTCGTTATTTATCTGCCACAGATTGCTATAGCACTCCAACACATTGATTGACAAGTTGGAGATATCTCAACTAGGAATAAATTTAGAAGCAGTTTAAGCGAAATATTGCCCGTCTATTTTAGAAACATCAACTCAAATGATGAATGTATGTGGATAATTCAAAAGTAAGAAAGTCTAACTGAATCAATCTAATTCTTTTTTTTGGTTGAGGGTGCGACACAAGAAGTAAGGTATAGGGTTCGTATTGACCTTTAATCTTAGATTAGCATTTTTGTGTGCCCATATATTAAAAGTTAGGCATTGTAGGCGTTTCTTCTATGCGGTACAGGCAAAATCTCCCCCGACAAAATCTCTCAATTTCAAGATTGTTCAATCCGAGGTTAGACATAACATGCACTGGGTAATCTGTGAAATACGGAGATTAGAAAACGGCATAACCTGTATTAAGCGTGAAGATTGGTGAAACACGTGTTACCTTTGACTTATCAACATATTGATACAACTGATCAACTTTACAACAAATGCCTCGTATCTTATTTTGGGCCCAGCTTTTCATTGCATTTGATTAAAAAGTAACCGGATAATTCATTGAGAAATACGGTATCAGAGAAAGAAGTGTTCATATACTGATAATCGTATATAATAGATTCGCTGAAAGAAGCAATGCAGACGAGTAACAGATCTAGAGTTCTGTTCTCGAGTTCGAACAATCATCATAGCCATCGAGTCAATTTAGCGCGGAAAGTCATCGGCTTGGATACCCGAATTCACGCAATATCACAATCAACAGACACTGTTTGAGAATTACCACGTGACGGTCTATATAAATGCCATCCATCTTTAGTAAGTTAATCTGTATTGAGTTTGTAATAGATTTTGTGCAAAATATTAAACGTCATAACATGTAATTACAACAGCCTTGAGGGCTACTGGAAAGCGATCGATTGTGGATGGAAAATTATTCAACGCTGTGAAGATAGAGGGAAGAAATTAATTACCAGACAACATCGGTCCAGTTTTGGGCCTATTCTGTGTATATTCAAACGATGTTTTTATTGAAGAAGTCAGAGCTCTGTATTGTACCGAGATGAAAAGTGGAATTTTCGATGAGACCGACCTCCATTCCAATAAATGAATAGATTTTTCTACATCCTAATGGTCACTTCTCTCGTTACAGATTTCACAAAGCATGTTGTTGCATAAGAAGAACTCCATTGCCCCAACCGACCAAGCTGGTAACCGGTGTTATGTTAGATTTCTTGAGGAGTATCTTAATGTGTTTTTTTTTTGGCATCGAACGTGTGAGCGGAGCAGAAGTGTGTGCCTGTCTCACCACCAATTAATCCAAAGCAATGTGAAATTGATGTAATCTCTAGCGGGTAAGATTTCTCAATTCTCTTTGAATATTGGTTATTCATTGTACAGCATTCGCTACATTATTGTTAGCCCTACTGAAAATACGATG
>JAVTVY010005560.1:0-40831 GCA_036873755.1 Hanleya hanleyi | reverse complement strand
TGTGCAAGATATGTCATTGGTGATGTCATATTTGTCATATAGATTGGATTGGTGACGTTATTGTTTGTGATGTTGTATAGAAGTCATTGTCTTGGGCGCCCAAGTTGTTTGGTTTGTGTGGTTGGATGTCGGGTTTTGTCGGTGTGTAATTAGATTTTAGTTGCTTTTGATGTTGTGGTGTGAGACATTTTTGTTTTTTTCTTTGATTTTCAGAAAAGAAAAAAAGAATAAAAGGCCATGTTCAGGGAAATTTTTTCGATTAAGCCAGGGAAGAAGGGGGGTAGGGGGGTGGAAAAAAGGGGGGAAATTTCTTCAGACAATGTTAGGTATAGTGCAGAATCGGTGGGTGGGGGGATACTACGGGGGATAGTACGGCTGGATCTTGGGGGACTGGGTTGTCGAATTTAGGGATGGAGGGGGAATCAACGGGGGAAGAATCAAGTGGGGATGAATGGACTGAGTGGGATCTTTCGAATTGGGGGGAAAAATTAATTCATGTACCAGAGTTAGAAGGGGCTGTGGGAGGGATAGGAGTAGGTAGGGGGAGGGGAATATCTGGGGAATTAGAAGGGGCTGTGGGAGGGATAGGAGTAGGTAGAGGGAGGGAAATACTTGGGGAATTAGAAGGGGCTGTGGGAGGGATAGGAGTAGGTAGAGGGAGGGGAATATTTGGGCAATTAGGAGGGGCTATGGGAGGGATAGGTGTAGGCAGGGGTAGGGCAGTGACGGTGGAGCATTGGGCGGGTCCGGGGTTTGGAGGGGAAAGCTGGCAGGCTGCGCACCCTCCGCTGGCCTGGGATTCGGCAGTGTCTCCACCGGCGAGGAACACTGGGGACGCCCCTGGGAGTGGACCGAGTCCGGGATCGGGTGGGGGGCGCTGGTTGGCTGTTAACCACCTGTCGACCCCGGGTTCGGTTGACTCCCAATCTGTAGCTCGGATCAATGCCATTTTCCGAGAGGGGCACCATTGTCCCTTGTGTACTTGGACCGGCACCCGCCCCAGGAGACATCTGGAGCGGAATCATTTTCCGTTTTGGATGTCCCCCGAGGTGGCGTGCTGGTCCTGTACAATTCACCAATCCAGCCTGTGTTTTACGTTAAAACACGGGCTGGAACCAGGACATGAATCCATGGAGGAATGGGCCCTCACAGACACTCGGTGGTGGAACTGGGTGGCCCTCTTCCATGGATTCCTCCACACTCTGATGCCAATCCTGGGGGTCCGGACATACCCAAAATTATTGGGATATGTCCGGGCCCACAGGTTGTATCCAGAAGACCCTGTCTTCGTCCCGCAGTCACCAGGCAGACTATTATGATGGGGTTTGACATGGCTTGCGGGACGGAGCCAGGGGAATATCTGTTGGGTCCCCCAACCTCGGTTGGTGCTCTGATGGACTGGCGAATACTGGCCAGATTACTGGCCATTCTGCCAGTCCATCTGAGGGAGGAGTTCCAGCGGCTAGAAAGGCCAATGGACTCCTCGGGTCTGGACAACCCTTTGTGGGTTGCTCAGGCTCATCCGCCCCCGAGGTTGGTGACTCACATTGCCACCTGGATGTCGTCCTCGGTCGCCTCCACGTAAGTATACCTTGGAGGCCATCGGGGACGAGGTCGGAACAGTACACCTGTTGCGCACCCCGGTGGTAATGGAACATGTGGTGTGCAATCTTGTCTTCCCGGGGAGCTGGAAGTCTAAATCCATAACCGCGCTCCTCGGGGATCCAAGAGTGCACACCACATATGGACTGCACCCCCACCAGGCCAGCCGTCCTGTGGACCAGGGAACGAAGAATAGACTTCAGCAATTCGTTCGGTCCCCAGGATGTGTTGGTCTGGGGGAGGTCGGTCTGGATTACGGGGACCATGAGTCTGCCGTGGAGCGCCGGTGTCAGGACAACTTCCTGAGGGAAACCCTGCCACTGGCGCTCCAGCTGAACCTCCCGGTCGTCATTCATTGCCGGGAAAATACCCGGAGGGGTGGCTGCCGGGACGGCGAAGGGCGGACCATGGCCCTCGATGATCTTCTGGGGATCTTTGGGGAAACACTACCGGCTACGCATCCGGTCCATGTGCACTGCTTCCTCGGGAGCCCTGCTGCCCTCGAGTCTTGGCTCAGTCGCTTCCCAAATGCAATATTTGGGGTGAGCGCCCGGGCCTTGAACTGCGAGGACACCAGGGCTGCTGTTCAGGGATTGTCCATGGATCGGTTGCTGGTAGAGTCCGACGCGCCGTACCAGTCTCCTCCAGGATTTCCGCGCATCAACACCCCCTGGGGTGTGTGGCCCGTTGTTCAATGGGTGGCCGGGGTGAAAAATTTGCCACCCCGGCTGGTCGCGGAGATAACCCGGCGGAACGCCTGCCGATTCTATCATCTTTCGGCATAGGGCGTTGCGCCGGGTGGTCTCCGGAAAACGGGCTTAGCACTCCAGGGGAAAAACAGGATTGGGATGGGTCTTGGTATGGGGGTCCTGGGCGGGGGGACGCTGGTAGGCGGTCTTCCCTCTGGGGCCTCACATCTATTTCTCAGGACTCATCCCAGGGGAAAACAGATGGGGGGGGTGATTTTTGAGAATGGGGCCTTTTGGAGGGAGAAAGCTAGTAGGCAGTTCTCCCTCTTTAGCCTCATATTCTGGTGAATATTTTATAAGTTGTTTTATTCACACACACTGAGTACAAAAGGGGAGACACTTATTGCCTGTTATGGCTATTGATATCAGCCTCAGCTTTTCATAATAGCTGAAAATAAATTGAGGAGATTTACAGGAACTAAAGCTTTAAAGTTTCTCCTTTTTTGTCGCCCTTTAGGATTACATAGCCCTTTTTATTGGTAGGTGCCAATTCTAGGCCTAAATATTTGAAAGGCCGTTGAAGGATCTTAAAGAATTGGTGGGTTGGGTGACTTGTCGGCTCCGTGCTCAGCGTGTGTGGCTGGCTCCAGGCTAAATGGCTGACGAGCCAGCTAAATTTTGGGAGGGAGGGGATAAGGCTGGTAGGCCTTGGCGGGTCATATTTTAAAGTTAATTTTTATGGGTAGCTCTTGGATTTTCCACTGGGGCGGCTAGTAGGCATGCCCGGTGGGGGGGGGGAAGGGAATTTGGGGGCTAGCGGGGAATAGTGAAGTCAAAACCTGACGAGGTTGACTGAAGAGGTTGGGGTAGGGGGTGTTAGGTAGCCTCGCGGTCTGCTAACAGACTGAAGTTGAGGTTTAGAAAGAAAGGGAAGTAGAGTATCTCTCTGAATGTGTGAAATACAATTTTAGTGTGTGATAGAGTGCACCATTTTAAGTGCAGAGATAGGGAAGTTTTAGCATTAGTATTTTTTGAAGTCGGTATATTTTTACGTGTATACCATGTTCAACGAAAATATTGGAAGTAATTGGAATGGCACCATCTTAAGGGCAGTATAATGCTAGGGTTATAGGGAAGTTTTAGTGTCAGCATTTTTGAAGCTGATATAGCTTATTTTTAGGTGCAGGCCATGCTAGGCAGAAATGCTGGAGTAATGGGAACTGTACCATTTTAAGTGTAGTATAAGTTTTAAGAATATCCGGGAGTTTTTAGCAACATATTTTGAAGTTAGGGACAGTTAGGGTATGGTTAGGGCTGGATATAGAAGAAGATGATAAAAAAAGGCTGGAAGGCTGGAGAAAACCCACCTCAAAAATCAGGAGGGGGAAGGGTGTGGTAGTGGTTGGACTATGTCCGCTGAGATCATGTTGAACAAGCGAATATGGCCGAGAAGTCCCGGAGACCCCGAGCCAATGAAAAGTTACAAGGCTGACAAAGGGAGATCGGGAAGAGCGTGCCAAGAATCTGTCCAGTCAACCACACTCAGCCGTACTGTAAAGAGGTACTACTCCACCAGAGGGATTTGGAAGAGCTAATATACAGGTAAGCCTGCCGCATCTTCTCCCGGACCGAGTCCTACTTCAGAGGCATGGACTGACGTACTGGCCGGTTGATGTCGGGTAGTAACGGTTCTCAATAAGGTGGTGGTCTGGTCTCTCTCCCGCAGTCCATGTAGACGGTTCTCACTCTTTCAGGGTTAAACACGCCCATAATCCGTGTTGCTCCACCTCGGCCTTGTATAAATATCACCCCAGGACATTGCATCGGTCGTCGGACGCCCGCCTTGGACATTTTCGTTGCCTTCCTGGTCTTCACCCGCAACTCGAACTCTAACTTTTTTTCCACGCCTCCTCTATTTCACTGTTTCACTGTCGTGCCCTTGCATTGGTTTGTTTTCTGGGCATTGATTTTTTACATTTGACCCCATCCTAGGCCACTGGTTGGCTATATTTCCAGCTGGCTGATTGACTGGCCTACGCCAGTTTCGTTAACCCTATCTGGCCTGGGCGATTTGGGGGTGTGTCGCAGCCTGGTGGAGGGGCGGAGAGTGCCCCCCCCCTATATTTGTTCTCTACACTGGGCGGCTAGAGCGCTGAAACTTACCACACAGTATCTTGGGTTCAAGCTCTATCGGAAAATGTAAAAAAAATCCAAGATGGCCGCCACGATGACGTCACAGTGAGGTCATCTTCTCGGAAGCCATTTTTCAGCCTTTTTGGGGTCGATTTTTTTAAATTTTCATTTTTCAGATTTTTCTTGAAAAATCTTATAAAATAGAGAATAATTAGTTTTGCATAAATAATATACTGTCAATGCCTTTTAAGCAAGGAAAATGTGAAAAACGGGAGATGCTCCACCCATAATCCCTGATGGTGATGGTACTGATGTCAGTCTATCGCACCGGTAGATAGGTACGTGTGTTACCTGATCTCCGTAGTCCCCTTGCACTGGGCAGACGCTGAGCAGGGGTGCATCGATATCGCCGACAACGTGATCATTAACCACATCCGAATAGACAAAGTCCATACAAGCCAGCCTTAAGATCCAGGATGTTCTTCTCCTGGAGCCGACCGGGCCCGACATAGTTATCTGTCTCCAGTGCACACAACTCCTTCAACGTCTTGCTGAAACGTATGGTCACATGGGTCTGGAGGATGATCAAGAACTTGTGGTTCTACTCGTGATACTCCACTTGAATCATGTTCGCAAACGGGAAGATATTGATTCCTCCCGGTTTCAAGCTCTCGATGAGTTTATGCAATGCCTGGATGAATATTTTGGGTGTGTGGTACTGACCTTCGGGAAGAGTGAAGTAGTAGGTGTTGCCTTCGTACACGACTTCGTACCACACCGTACCATGTTGCACGTTGTACCACGGCCGCGGGTACTGTATACACTAGGCCACATTTTCAACGTCCGGAGAGCTGTAAGAGATGTGACAGCTGCGTGACATAATGGGCTAAGCTGTTGTTGGAAAACACCGCAGCCGAGCTATTACTGGGTAGTGTGAGGTATAACATGACGACTGAGTTTTTCTGCTACCGCTGTTGATTTTAATAGTGTTGCCAGGACCAGGGAG
This sequence comes from Hanleya hanleyi, assembly GCA_036873755.1. Classification (NCBI taxonomy): domain Eukaryota; kingdom Metazoa; phylum Mollusca; class Polyplacophora; order Lepidopleurida; family Hanleyidae; genus Hanleya; species Hanleya hanleyi. Next base: position 35,401 of record JAVTVY010005560.1, on the reverse strand, counting down.
CTTGTTCCCGGCGTCGTGATCGTCGTGGTGACTTGCTACGTCTCACGGTTCTCAAGCGGTGGGTAGTCTTGACCATGGGGTGGTGTTTTATACAGTGTGAAAGGTTTACGTAAGGAGCTTATCCGGTGTGGTGTTTGAGGTGGTGACTCAGATTCCCACTCGACTTCCCAAATCTGTGGGGTTCGAGTCTATCGTCGTGACTTTCTAGGCACGTGCACCGGCGATTGCTGTTCTATGTCACTCTGCATCCTGGCCCAGCGCTGGGGGTTCCCCATCAATTTTTGTGGTGCATGCATGTATTTTAAGCCTTGAGCAAACACCTCCCATCCTTGAGGATCCGTATGTGACCTGCGTTGACGCATCAAGTCATTCACTGAATCCGACATGTGGGTACCGGGGATCACCTGGTTCTGTACCAGTATTTCGCATTTTTCATTCCAAGTCATGTTCGGATTGTCATTCACCTGCTGTAATACCAGGCCAGCTTGTTTCTTGAACGACGTGGGTACACTCTGTAAGACTTATTTTCCGACCCATTGTGGGGCTGTATGGGTACGCTCTGTAAGACTTATTGTCCGACCCACTGTTGGGCTGTATGTGGTACACCTGGTACTGGCGTCTGTGGGAAAAGTGGTGCTGTCTGGGCGACTGACGCTGGGCTTGGATCAAGGGCCATGAACGTGATGCACCGATGAAGCGTCTGATTGTACTGTTGTACTTTCTCACTATCCCTTGAGCCCGGTCGTTGCAGAATCTTTTGGATGTTTTGATCGAGTGTGTTAGTCGTCTTCGCTGTAGGTGGGATGGGTGTACGGTGATTGGAGGCTTTGAAGGAGGACCATTTTCCTCGTGTGGTTCAATTTCCCCCGAGGAGTCTACCCAATGGAAGACAAAACACAGAAGCAGCCGACGGGGCTAAGATTGCTCCGGGAAAGCCATCATTCTATAGAATCTTTTTCTTCTGCCCTTGTGGGATTACAAGCGTCTAGTCCGTCATTCATAATCCAGCCGTCGTCCATTAGAGAATATCCGCGTCCATAATCCAAAGACCTATTCCATTTCCATATAACAGTATTAGCACCAAATTCAAAAAGACAAAAGTATACATAAACATAGGCTTGTTTCCTGCAAGAGAGAAGCGGTCAACAGTTTTCAATGATGCCGGCAAGACATCATGATGTTCCAAATATCAAATCCGTATCGCTGATCAGTATTCTTAATCCATAATATTCGTTATAGAGTCGTCATCTAAAATGATGTACCTCAGTCACGCTTTGATTGTGACTGTTCATATGAGTACCATGAGGATCTTGAAGTACATGGGCTCATACGGCCCCTAGCCCCGGGTTAAGCGGAATTAGACACATGTTACGAAACGTAGCGCCATAGATCTTGCACGCTACGTTCGTATTTTGCTATCAGCATGCGATATGTATCGCCAAATTTGAGAAACTTTGAGTGGAGGCGCTTGGTGGAATAGCCCTGTTTTATAGTTTCTGCAACAATGTTTTGTGACGTTGATTAAAATCGTCACATTTAACACAGGATCTAGCAAATGCTACTAAGCGAGATATGTATACGCCATATGCAGGTCCCACTGGAATATTACTATCCAGAAAGGGATAGTTTACGATGTCGAAATTGTAATCATCTCTTTTGTCATAAAGTCGACGAGAGAGAATGCCCGCTTCATTTTTGTAGAGATAGAGATCTAAATAAGATGTGCCTGTAGGGCTATCTGTAGTTTCCTTCAAATCCAGTGAAGGTGGATATATATCCTTCACTGCGTCATTTATATAGCGATTATCCACAGCGAGAAGATCGTCTATATAGCGTTTGGTGAATGAGAAGGTACGGGCTTCTGGATCAGGGTTCGGAGACCTGTCTTACGCTTGGCTAACTTGGTCTTCTGAACCGGAGTCAGTGGCACGTTATACCCGATTTCACACAGAGAGCGTACAAAAACAGGGTCTGCGCCACGTATGATAGTCCGAACCGGAACGTCGGAGCATGCTTCCGTACTCGAGCAGACATCCTGGTCAACTGACGCTGGAACCCGCACATCAACGCTTTTTATTCTTTGTGGGTTACTTCCTTTGCGGGCTACTTCCTGAACATTCTATCGCTACAGAGACAAAGTCAACCATGATGTTCTATTAATTCTTTTATTATCCCCATCATCAAATACACACCCCAGCTGGAGGAGCCACTGTGGGTGTGTTCACATCATTTTCGTACGTACACGTGGTGGGTATCCCCAGGGAAAATATCGGTCCTTAGTCGAAGGTGGTCGGGCCTAGTTTGCTTCAGATCGAATATCATATACCCGTGTTGAGGGGTTGTATCTTCAAAGGCTTCCAACGCAAACCGGGTGCGTCCGATCTACATCTGTCTCGTTAGGTTCTGCAGTTGAATGGTGTCTCTCGAGTTTTTAAACACCAACAGGTAGTGGGCATTTACACTGATGTTCCGATGCTCTTTGTGTTTACTGAATGCATTCTGTGCATTACAAATGATGCTGAGGCGCTGGTGATGACTGTCTTTGGTAAAGATCTGGGTTATCCGTCTTCGCCACGAGATCATCATTGACCACCAACGTGTCCGGTTCCAAATCGTTCAGGCTGGCTATGCCTTCCACGGACGTGATTTTGGACATCGTCTCGTACCCTGCCTACCATTCTCCGTAACCACACGACCTGGGTAACGGGTGGAGTAATCATGTTGTTGGCGTATTGAAGGGGTTTCTGGACGAAGTGCGTCGTGCCTGAGCCCGTCGACCCCGCAATGTGGCAGGTGAAGGTGTGTTGCCACGGGGGTCCATGGTTGGAGGTGTATCCGCTGCCGTGGTAACACGCTCTTGTACATTTGGACTGTATACTCCGTGTAGTGATCGCTGGGGCCGGATTAGGTTTGACTGGCAGCAGCGTGGAGGAGGTCTGTAGATTCGGCTGACCTGCACTCACCGGTGGTGTTTGTGCCTTTGATGGGATGAGAAGAGTGCTGAGGTACGCCACGTCGTAAAACACACCCCCATATAAAAATACCCAACAGGGTTAACAATGTCACCACAAAGCCCACATGTGCTTTGCGCGTTTCGGGAAACGTGATGTTCAGAGGTAGCTGCTGTTTGTCCATAGCACCGTGTTCATCTTCGAGCGTGGAATGAACGCTATCGGCTGTGGTTCCTGGCTTTATATCCGTTTTATTGGGTTGGCAGGGACTGGGCCAGCCTTGCCATTTCACGAGATGCGCTGTCTTACCGCGGCGTCGCTCCGTTTTCAGGATGCGTTCCACGGTGTAGTAGTCTTGTGTTGCTTTCATCAAGGGCTGTAACTCTACGTCGTAAAACGTACCTTGCAACGGCTCCTCTTGAAGATCATACAGCTCATATACACGCGGATGTCAGGGTACGTGCCGTTTGATCACAAAGCATTTATCGCTCCAGTTGTGAAGGTAGCTCTTCTCGAACTTATCCTTGACTTTACTGACCCGTACAGGGTCGCCGATTTTGAACACCTCCTTCGATCGTGGTTGAGGCTGAATGGAGTACAAGACACACCGGACTTGGGCTTCGTTACGTTTGGTAACAGTAATGGGTGCCCTCTGTATGCCCCGGTGATAGGCTCGATTGTAACCCTCCACCAGCTGAGGGAGAACCTAGATGTACCGCCTTGTATTCTTGTAGGTGAAATATTTGCGCATGCGCCCTTTAAATGTCCGATTGAACCTTTCGATGATAGAAGCCTTCGTCTCGTTGTATGTGGGAAAGAACAGCGCCTTCTGGGCTTTCAGAAACTTTTGGAAGGGTCAGTTGAAAAATTCCGTGTCTTCGTCGGTTTGCAAACACAATGGCTTGCGACTCGTCTTGAAGATGCCGTTGAACGCATCCACGAGATTTTCCCCGGTTTTCGTTCTGATGAGTACCCCCCACGCAAACTTTGACATTATATCGATGCCCGTCAAGATATACCGATTCCCGTCGTTGTGTTTGGCAAAGGCGCTCAAATCGACCAAATCGGCTTGCCATTGGGCATCTTTACCGCCAGCAATGGGTGAAGAGTAAAATGCACTGTACCCCGATTTAGCCAACTCAATTAAGGGGCCGCGTCGGACGTACACATCGTGACACAAGTGGATGAGGTCACCGTCCAGTTCACCAGACATCACCCGTTTGAATTTGGTCCAACCCTCTCGGGGCAGACGAATGTGAGCCGGGCGCGGTTGTGTAGGGTCAATTACAACACATATAAGGGAAGTGGGAAGAGGTGCCGACATACTGACTGCGTCACATGACTTCACAGAATAGTCTAATGGTTAACCTATTCTAAAGCACATACCAAGAATCTAACGATTCGTGATATGTGTTGTATCTCAGGTACGCTTTTATTGTACCTGTTCATGTGGCAACTTGGATGATATGACCACACGGCCCCTAGCACCGGCATAAGCGGTATTAGATACAAATCTAGAGAGCTATGATGGAAATGCTCTGACAACTCGTATACTGGTAATTGGTGAGCTGTTTCGCTGTGACAACTCGTACATTGGAGATTGGTGAGCTGTATCGTCGTCAGATGTAAATGACGGCATTTAACACAAAAGACTAGTCTGTAAGGCCCGATGTCGACCCAGCATCAACTTCCCACAAATGCCAACATATATCAAAGACCAAAAGGTCTGTACAGGGGGCGGGCCTCGGGGACGAAACGTCCACCAGCAGAATCTCGCCATATACAGGAAAAAATTACAACACATATAAGGGAAGTGGGAAGAGGTGCCGACATACTGACTGCGTCACATGACTTCACAGAATAGTCTTCTGGTTAACCTATTCTAAAGCACATACCAAGAATCTAACGATTCGTGATATGTGTTGTATCTCAGGTACGCTTATATTGTACCTGTTCATGTGGCAACTTGGATGATATGACCACACGGCCCCTAGCACCGGCATAAGCGGTATTAGATACAAATCTAGAGAGCTATGATGGAAATGCTCTGACAACTCGTATACTGGTAATTGGTGAGCTGTTTCGCTGTGACAACTCGTACATTGGAGATTGGTGAGCTGTATCGTCGTCAGATGTAAATGACGGCATTTAACACAAAAGACTAGTCTGTAAGGCCCGATGTCGACCCAGCATCAACTTCCCACAAGTGCCAACATATATCAAAGACCAAAAGGTCTGTACAGGGGGCGGGCCTCGGGGACGAAACGTCCACCAGCAGAATCTCGCCATATACAGGAAAAAATTACAACACATATAAGGGAAGTGGGAAGAGGTGCCGACATACTGACTGCGTCACATGACTTCACAGAATAGTCTTCTGGTTAACCTATTCTAAAGCACATACCAAGAATCTAACGATTCGTGATATGTGTTGTGTCTCAGGTACGCTTTTATTGTACCTGTTCATGTGGCAACTTGGATGATATGACCACACGGCCCCTAGCACCGGCATAAGCGGTATTAGATACAAATCTAGAGAGCTATGATGGAAATGCTCTGACAACTCGTATACTGGTAATTGGTGAGCTGTTTCGCTGTGACAACTCGTACATTGGAGATTGGTGAGCTGTATCGTCGTCAGATGTAAATGACGGCATTTAACACAAAAGACTAGTCTGTAATGTCCGATGTCGACCCAGCATCAACTTCCCACAAGTGCCAATATATATCAAAGACCAAAAGGTCTGTACAGGGGGCGGGCCTCGGGGACGGAACGTCCACCAGCAGAATCTCGCCATATACAGGAAAAAATTACAACACATATAAGGGAAGTGGGAAGAGGTGCCGACATACTGACTGCGTCACATGACTTCACAGAATAGTCTTCTGGTTAACCTATTCTAAAGCACATACCAAGAATCTAACGATTCGTGATATGTGTTGTATCTCAGGTACGCTTTTATTGTACCTGTTCATGTGGCAACTTGGATGATATGACCACACGGCCCCTAGCACCGGCATAAGCGGTATTAGATACAAATCTAGAGAGCTATGATGGAAATGCTCTGACAACTCGTATACTGGTAATTGGTGAGCTGTTTCGCTGTGACAACTCGTACATTGGAGATTGGTGAGCTGTATCGTCGTCAGATGTAAATGACGGCATTTAACACAAAAGACTAGTCTGTAATGTCCGATGTCGACCCAGCATCAACTTCCCACAAGTGCCAATATATATCAAAGACCAAAAGGTCTGTACAGGGGGCGGGCCTCGGGGACGAAACGTCCACTAGCAGAATCTCGCCATATACAGGAAAAGATTACAACACATATAAGGGAAGTGGGAAGAGGTGCCGACATACTGACTGCGTCACATGACTTCACAGAATAGTCTAATGGTTAACCTATTCTAAAGCACATACCAAGAATCTAACGATTCGTGATATGTGTTGTGTCTCAGGTATCACAGATGTCTCCCTCTTCCATGATATCGCCCTTATCCGCATAGACATACAGGAAGACCTCGGGGTCAAGCTGAGAAACGCTCGTGTTATATGCTCATTGATAGTCAGTATGCGTATGACGTAATATGTGACTCTCCCTCGTATTTATAAGGAGGAAAAGTCCATGAGATGACATCGAAGGATCGGGTGGGCGATCCTTTTCTTCACGTAAAACGTAATGTTCGTTGTCATCTCCACCTGCCATTTGGTGTTGGGGCGTTGTTGGGCCCATTCCAAAGCATCCAAGGTCTCTAGTTGAGCGAGAGCCGTGCGATCTGTAATGGTGATGGGCTGGTTGAACACGAGGGTATTGTGACTGGGGTAAAGTACCGGAGCTGGTCCGTTTCATTATGCTGTAATAAATAGCCGAAGGTCAGATTTAACTCGATGGCCTTGACATCATCCTCAAAATGGTATAGGAGTTAGTGGGGTAGGCGGGTGTTACCATCTAAGCGGAAATTGTACAGGTCCAATATTGGGTAACACGGTAACACGGTAATCGGTAACACCTCCGTGGGCGGTTCGTCGGGATCTGTGGTAAAGTTGCCCTCCTCAGTGGGGACTGGATTTCTGGCGAGCGGGATTTTTCACGTCGCATGATACAAGATAAGTGAGTACTGATTTAAAAAACGGTTCTGTTTATTAGCCTTCAATATGGTGCATCATGGGATAGCAACATCCTGATTATCTGCGAATATCTGTCGCCGGGTCAAAATTCCTTTGCTCCATTTGGGTTCTGAAGTCGTACCGGCCCCCATTGTATGGAGTATCACTGGGTTGACAGAGCATATCCGGGTAACCTATGGTGTTGTCGTCCGGTGGAATACGGATGTTCATTTTATCGAGGATATCTTTGTAGGTCACGGAGATCTCTCTCGTCTTCCTCCTTGTCGCTGTTGATAATTTGCTCAGCGGGTTCGGCCAGTGCGCCTTCAATAGCACGCGACAAGGCCCACTGGACGGCTGGTCTCTCGTCCGGTGTAAACTTCTTGTCCACAATGGGCACCACATTCTCAAAGGCCGTCCATAGAACAGCGTCTAGGGTGAAGCTTCGGTCAACGTCCAAAACGTCCACCTGAGGCCTCCCTGCATACTGCACAGGCGTCACCGAAAAAAAAAATCACCCAATGGCCTTGAAACCTCTGCCATCGTTTTCTACGTGGTGAGACAAAAAACAACATTCCACATTTCATACCGCAAACGTCCATGGGTGGGTTCCCCATTTGGCCTACACCATAGCCGTATAGTGATCTGTCCTCTGGTCCGTGTTTCCGGATTTTATATTTTCAAACCAAATCTTATTTTTTACAGGCACCCACTCATGCCTTGACCGGCCTGGAGGAGCGCTTCACTATGACGCCTCCCATTCGGACCAAGAATGGTCCATCTCCACCCCAAAACGGCCATTCTCATGCCCTTTTCTCTACTGCGCATGCGCGGAATGACGTCAATTCCATACCATGCTCAGCCAGGCGAATGCTACTCCAGGAGTGGTTCACTATGACACCTTCCACGGCCCAATCGGACCAACAGTGGTCCACCTCGACCTCAAAACGTCTCCCACGGGTTTGTCAACTTGCCAAATTTTAACCAATGGCTTCGGGACCCATACCATCGTGTTCTACGTGGCGAGACGAGAAAAACAAGATGCCACACTGCAAACAGCACATGTCCATGGGAGAGTTCTCGGTTGAGCCCACACCTTAGCCATATAGTGATCTGCCCTCTGGTAGGTATATTAGGATATTTTCAACCTTGGCTTGTAGGATGTGACTGGTAGTGTAGTGGATATCGCGTCCGCTTCTGGAGGGAGCAACCCGGGTTCTACTCCAGCCAGGACCAGGCAGAGGCCCCTTTCTCTCGCTGTATGGCTATACATGGGGGTTATAACCTAGAAGCTATATACCCTGGACCTCGGATTACCCTTCGGACATTCCCAGAGATAACAGAACATTACCGGAGATGAACAGATATTGCCGGAGATTCCCGTACATTACCGAAGATTTCCATCCATTCCAGAAGATTCTGTCCACTGACGCTTATCCCCGAAACCGGAAGTGACCATATCACCGACGGACATGACTGCATCACCGCGGAGGAATATATCCCCCGAGTGACTTCCGGTCAATGACCTTTGCCGGAACTATAATGACCAAATGAAAGGTCAATGCAGGGGAATTTACGCTTTCTTTACTACTCAGGTTAACTCCCAAAATTGAACATCTCCTATACCTACAGAATGAGCTAGAAGCCTAATTCGATGAATGCATCAATTAAACTTCATGTAAGGTAGGTTTGGCTAACACAAAACATGACAATCAATAATTCCCGGTCGTGTCATTGACGAGGATCTACTTGTACTTGGACAGAGAATAACATAAGAAGGTATTTTTTGTCAGTTAGGAAGTGACCGTATTAAAATATTTTCGTTATTTTTAGATTCTGCAACGGGAACTGCGTCATCACGGTAATCAGTTGCAATCCCGCATTGAATTCGACCAATTTTCAGCACTAGAATATGCGCTATACAAAATGTTTTCTTAGGAGTGCTCATTGGTAATTTTACGCACAGTTAGTTTGGAAAATTTATATTTTAAGGCAAGGGAGAAACCCGGGCCCTACAATTTGTAAACTCCCCCAAACTAACCATGCGTAAAATAACTATGAACATTTATTTCTATTCTATTGAACTATTTTGATTGATTATCAACAAAGATAATAATAACAGGTTGAGAAAATATGGTAAACTTTGACATAATTTCTCCCCTTTGTTGAAGGAAACTAGTCCACTGATATTGACCGGATGCTCCCGTCTCTGCTGGCATCGTGCCAATATCAATGGACAAGTGTACATGTATGTGGTCTCTCAAATAAGGAGTGATTCTGTCAGCTGAGTCAGGCTTTGCGGAACATGCGTGGATATAGGTCTATTTGTGTCACTTTGTTAATTAATCTAACGATGGAAACAACAGTTAAACTTGAGAAAGAAATTTCAACTCGTAATTTATTTGTTTGTTTTATTCGATTGTGACTTGTGTGAAAGTGGACGTCCCTTTCCTAACCCGACTTGTGAAATAGAATCTCCCAAATAAACGCCTGCACTTGACACATGCACATTTCACACAACTGTGCTAAAACACTCAATAAATGCACGGTTAGCAAGTTGTTATAGACACAAGTATTATAGAATAAGATATTGTAGTCCCGACATACGAAAATACAGCGTGTTCTATTAGGCCGCCATTGTCTTCCTGCGCGTCACGTCAAGCTCATATTCTGTCATGTTTCGGCTTTGTAAGACAAGCCATGGTTAGAGATGATGTCACAGTTGCCTGGCCTGTGGGATGGTGGATGGTAGACGTCTATATGTACATTCTACCATAATCTGACCTCTATGACATATAAAAAAGTTTCTTTTTTTCGCGCGTTTCCACCATTAATTAATATTTCTTACCCCTTGAGCTAGGGTGCGGAAACTTATCACATTATACCCTTGGGTCGAGATCTACCAGAAAATGTAAACAAAATCCAAGATGGCCGCTTTGATGACGGCACAGTGACGTCATTTTCAGAAACGGCATTTTTGGTCGATTTTTCAATCAAAGTTTTCAAATTTTTGTTTATGCAATTTCTTCGCAAAAACTGCATGATAAATTAGTAAATATTGATCTGATGTGAAATAAAATAGTATTTGCCCTCTTTTCATCGCGGAAAACAGAAATTTGGGAGAAGAATGACGAAAACATCACTTTTCTAGTACCCCAGGTGGCCGCCATCTTGAATTTACCCATGATCCTATGCTCATATAGACTCAAGATGACCCCCATATGATAACCTATCAAGTCACGGAGTGTCAGCTCTCAATTTGTTGTCGTTCCGGGGATAGGGAAGAAAGTTTGGTAGAGGGTCATTTTGCCCCTAACCCACCCCGCCCCCGATGGGTAAGGTTCAGAATTGTGACCTACATCATTTTTACTTATAAGAACGCTGAATTGGAGGTTATTTCCTCTCTACCCAAGAATCAACTTCAGCTGAAGCCAATGATCTAGTTAAGTTGACGCTTAGTTATCACAGAGTATTTTGGGGTTGTTCCTTTTCACCTACCCTCGATACAGCTGCATGTGATGCATCCTCTCTCATCTACAACCCGACCATGGGGACAGAAGATGGCACACGCCTGTGCACATATTGGAGCGTCTGGGTCAACCGCTGATATATGGAAAATATACACACTTAATGAACTTTGTATCAACTGATCATATGACACACGCCTGTGCACATATTACATGAACTTTGTACTAACTGATCATATCTTCTCCTTCAACAGAACAAGGTGATTTACGCGAAGAAGCATTATATGTATAATGGCTACTATAACTCGAGCTCTTCCGTTCTATCTTTCTCGCTGGTTGACCATTCTGAGATTCTCCAATGTCTCGGTTGCACCTAGAAGTTCTTATTCATTCGCCTTAAATGGCATGTTCACGGAAATTTTGACCCAGATACGTAAATGTGAGCTGTTTCAACCAACCTGTAACCATCTGGGTCATTTATACGCGATAAGGCTGACCCTGGGATCGTGTGTATCCATTTTCAGCCTACTTTCGGCAACTGCAAGAGGGAATTTCCAGAAATCAATACAGCTAAAGCCTACCAACGTAACCCGCCATTTTCGAGTCATGTGATGTCCTATTTGTTCAAAATTACAGATCTACCACACCTCTTGGATGATAGGCTACGAAAGTTATTCATACCTATATATTGTGCAAACCCAGGCTATATCTGTTTCTGATGTGGTATGAAAACGTGTCATTTGTCAGATTTCTCAAGTCTGTTCTCCGCCGGATGAAGGCCGAAGATAATACGGTAAAGTACCGGATATCGCTCCGCGATAATGAAGACACACGGTTCGCAAGCCATCTTATGGATGACGAAGTGTACACAAATGCTGTTCAAACAGCAACGCGGAGACTTGCTTGATCTAGAAAACAGCCGAGCCATTGTGCATAGCTCATTGACAAAGCCGACGATCAACCTGTAACCATTTCGGTCATCTATACGCGGTAAGACTGACCCTGGGATCATGTGTATCCATGTTCAGCCTACTTTCGGCAACTGCCAGAGGGAATTTCCATAAATCAATACCACGTGACTTCGTCAGCCAATCAGATAAAGTCTACCGACGTAACCCCAACGTAACTCGCCATTTTCGAATCATGTGATGAACTACTTGTTCAAAATTTCATATCCACCACACCTCTTGGATGATACGAAAGTTACACATCCCTATATATTTTTTAAGCCCAGGCAATATCTGTTTCAGAAGTGGTATGAAAACCTATAATTTACCAGATTTCTCGAGTCTGTTCTCCGCCGGATGAAGGCCGAACAGAATCCGGTAAGGTATCGGATATCGCTCCGCAATAATGGAGACACACGATTCGCAAGCCATCTTATGGATGGCGAAGTGTACGCAAATGAACCGACGATATGGATATGCTCTGTTCAAAGAACCCCCTGCTACAATGTATCAGTCGAGAGAATCGATTGAACTATGTTCTCACATCTTCACAAGTCCAGGTAAATCCTAAATCCTCGCAGAGGGTTTCCCTGCCCATTCTTGGTGATTCGAATGAGTTCTTGAGTCGTTTCCTCTATTATACAGTCATGTACATTTCATCCCCCGCGGTTGTTTTAATTAGCATGTCGGTATCCCAAGCCTGCGGTTTTTGCTTTGACTTTCGATGTCGATTTCATCCTGACATCAACGTGTTTATGCCAGCAATGAAATTCAAACATGTCCCCTCTAATATCGCGCAGCGGATTGGCTTAATCAGATAGCTTAACGCGTTCACTGATTGGTTGATTCAGAGGAAACCTGTTGATGTATTTATATCCAGAACAGCTGAGGGCAATTAACCAAGCCACTGTACCGGTATCGATCCTAACAGATCAATCGATACATTGGTTCGCGTGAATGTGTTCTCAAAGCATCCACAGAACTTGTACTTTTCCGATGAACGCCCTCCCAATTCTTTTCATTGGCTAGTTTGTGTGAGCATCTTTCTGGTTAATTTCATTATGTTTGGTTGATTCCATGTATGTCTGACTGATTATCTTTAAAATTTTCTGTAAAACTGATATATACACGTGGGACCTGTTGTAAACTACCATTCCTGACGAGGACATGAATAAATATATGTGGTAATATTGATCAACTAAATGATTTTCTCTAATATTTTCGGAGTGTCCCTCCTCCAGTATTATGTTAAGTTAATCAGTTAATCCTAACGCTTTAACTCAACTTTACCTCTACAAATGACTAATATTAATTAAGCTATTTTGTCTTTCTCGCATGTGGAATGCCCAGAACATGCTTACTTACCCCAAGCTGTGACCAGAAGGATGACGAGAATAAAATACCTCATCTTTAGAGATTTCTTAGTGAATAATTAAGAGGGACCACCTATAACATACAATAGAGGTACGTATATAGTTAACATACAATGACGTGTTAAATATATAGGCCAACATGTGAGCTGTTCCCACGATGTGGACCAATATGGCAATGAGCACGCACTATATTTTCAAATAAAATTTTAGATGTGTCAGAAAGCATATGCAGTGTATTTTGTTATCTATATCATATTTAATTAAGTCACGGAGTGTCAGCTCTCAATTTTTTTGTCGTTCTTAACATTGCACAGAAAGTTTGGTAGGTTAACATATTTCTAACATGTGATTACAATATGAATAATGAATTGAATTCATAATAAACCATGCCATCAGGAGTATCTGTTACAGTAACCTGTGATGGTGTCATGAAAACCCGCTCAGACAGTCGACTGGTTACACAGTTGCCTGGCCTGTGGGATATTGGGTGGTCGATGTCTAAAATATCAAAAGATTGTGTCGTGAAGGATGTTAAACTCCGTGAAGTGAACGTCAATCATTGTCAGAGAGAAAAGTCAGAAATGGTCGTGATTGGCTCATTAAGGGATCTCGCAGAATATCGCACGAAGTTTTCATGGCGTTACGTCTGGATGGTACGGAGCCGTAAAAGGGACATGGAATTTTTTTTTCAGCCCCTATTCAGACTTTTTTTTATTATGTCGTTATAACGACTTAATTGACCAATGAAATTCGAGCATTAAGTCGTTATAACGACTTATTAAGTCGTTATAACGACTTAATTTAAAAAAAAAAATTTTTATTATCTCGTTATAACGACTTAATTGACCAATGAAGTCGTTAGAACGACTTATTAAGTCGTTCTAACGACTTAATGTTCGAATTTCATTGGTCAATTAAGTCGTTATAACGACATAATAATAATAAAAAAAAATAAAAAAAATAAGTCGTTATAACGACTTAATAGAGGCTAAAAAAAAAATTCCATGTCCATTTTACGGCTCCGTAGGATGGTATTCCCCTGATTTACCATCTTGGTTTACTTAGATTGTTTCTCGTTCATCTCTGGCTCAATTAAAGTCATTCCCTATAATGTCAAGCCGAATTACTACAGTTTTTAATAATCTACCATACCCCGTCCTCTATGACATAGAATGATAAAATTATGGATTATAAGCTTGACCATATTACTTGATCTACCTCTTTTCCGTTCACGTCTTCATATCGGTAACTAAATGCTCTTGAATGCGTGTATTTCTTGATTACTCGAGGTCATTGCATCTGATGACGGCTTTGTTGTTGCGTATATGTTTTTGCTGAATATATTTTACTTCAAATAAATATGTAAAAGCTTCGTAAACTTTGACGCGGAAACTACGTCTGTACGGGTTCGAATCTCAGGCTGCTCACAGGGAAACAAAAGTATAACAACAGTTTTACTGAGAGCAGACGATTGTTCCGATAAAATATTAACTGATTGGATTTTGTCCATCGATTATTTACAGCTCTATATAACGTAATAAAGAAAATAACGTGAATACCTCAAAGCTTATACAGGTACATTGGATAAGATGACATGAATGTATGAGGGTGAGCCATAGTGACACAGATCAATAAAATCAACAGTCTGACATTTCATAACATATATACGTCAGTTTATCAAGTAGAGTAGGCAATGTTCATTGTTCTTCACAATCAAGCAGTTTTACAGTATCAAGTAGAGTAGGCAATGTCCATTGTTCTTCACAATCAAGCAGTTTTACAGTATCAAGTAGAGTAAGCAGTGTCGATTATTCTTCACAATCAAGCAGTTTTACAGTATCAAGTAGAGTAGGCAATGTACATTATTCTTCACAATCAAGCAGTTTTACAGTATCAAGTAGAGTATGCAATGTCCATTGTTCTTCACAATCAAGCAGTTTTACAGTATCAAGTAGAGTAAGCAATGCCCATTATTCTTCACAATCAAGCAGTTTTGCAGTATCAAATAGAGTAGGCAATGTTCATTGTTCTTCACAATCAAGCAGTTTTACAGTATCAAGTAGAGTATGCAATGTCCATTGTTCTTCACAATCAAGCAGTTTTACAGTATCAAGTAGAGTAAGCAATGTCCATTATTCTTCACAATCAAGCAGTTTTGCAGTATCAAATCGAGTAGGCAATGTTCATTGTTCTTCACAATCAAGCAGTTTTACAGTATCAAGTAGAGTATGCAATGTCCATTGTTCTTCACAATCAAGCAGTTTTACAGTATCAAGTAGAGTAAGCAATGTCCATTATTCTTCACAATCAAGCAGTTTTACAGTATCAAGTAGAGTAGGCAATGTCCATTATTCTTCACAATCAAGCAGTTTTACAGGATCGAGCAGAGTAAGCAATGTCCATTGTTCTTCACAATCAAGCAGTTTTACAGTCACAAATATCACATCCGTTCTCGTCCTTTTTCCATCCAAGTTCACAGAACATTAAGCAGAGGACTGGCTGGCAGATGACAGAAGTCTGTGGCATAACTTTACTTCCACCTGTGACAAATATAATAGAAAATATCAGTTACACTTAGTGAAACACAATAAGACTTTATAGATCAGGCATTCATAAGGTTCCCATGACAGTAGTAGATTAAGCGTATCTTCGCTAAATAGGCACATGCGCGCTGAGTAGTAGTAGAGAAAGGGCACTTTCGGAGATGCCACAGGTGCTTCAAGGTTATATGCATAGAAGTACATGCAGCGAGAGAAGGAGAAGAGGGATCCCCACGCAACGTCTTAACACCTTAACGCCTAAATGCCATATCTAACGCCTTAACGGCATGATGTAGACAGATGAGAGAAAGAAAGCCCAATATGTTTATGTTTTCGTATAGTTTGTTCTCCCCATTTTTACATCTTACCAACGCTAGGAAAGCCGCGTTGGGTATGCTTACAATTCAAGTATGCTTTTGTCCAATCAGAAACCGCCATTTGATGTTGCATCTTTATTAAAAGACTGGTTCATACTTCACGTAAGGGTAACGAGACAATGCACATGATAAAATAGCGAAGCCTAGGAACAACAAGATGTCTAGATTCAGGCCTCTTCAGTTGCATAAATGCTCAGACAATATTCCCCTACATGAAGTATCCACTAGCTTGTCTTCGTCCAGGCGAATTCGTCTTCTGTCATTGTTTTTCTATTACAGACGAACCCTGACGAGGGATGATGAAATGATTGATAGCGGGAAATGATGAATTGTTTTGGAAAAGTCCAAACATCCCACAGTGACAGTGTCAGCTCACGAATTGTCACAGTAACAGATTTTCACAGTAACATCCCACAATGACAGAGTCAGCTTACGAATTATCAGAGTGACAGATTGTCACAGTAACATCCCACAGTGACAGAGTCAGCTTACGAATTGTCACTGTAATAGATTGTCACCGTGACAGGGTCAGCTTACGAATTGTCACAGCAACAGACTGTCACACTGACGTCCCACAGTGATAGGATCAGCTTACGTCCCACAGTGATAGTATCAACTTTCGTTCACAGTGACAGGGTCAGCTTACGAATTACGAAAGCGAACACAAGGTCGGGAAACACGAGGTTATCGAGGGCAACACATTAATTTATTATAGGAAGCACACGAGGTTACCATAGGGAACATACGAGAATGCCATAAGGAACAAAATAGGATAATATAAGGAACACACCATGTTACCATAGGGAATACCAGGGGTACACTCGAGGTAACCATGGAGAACACAGGAATTTATCATGAGGAACGCACGAGATTACCATAGGAACACCAGGTTACCATAATCCCGAGAAACACACGAGGTTCCATAGGAAGGACAAGAGGTTACTATAGGGTGTACAATAGTTTACCATAGGAAACGAACAAGGTCACCAATTGGAACAGACGAAGTTACAATGGCGCGAAAAAAACACGAGGTTAGATTGGGAAACACTTTAGGTTACCATAGGGAACACAGGTTACCATGGGGAACACACGAGGTTGCCATACGGAACACAAGAGGCCACTATAGGAAACACACCAGGTTATCATAGGAAACGCAAGAGGTCACCAAGGGGAACACATGAGTTTATCATGGGAACACACGAGGTTATCATAGGGAATACGAGGTTTTCATAGTCCCGAGGAACACACGATGTTCCACGGTGAACACAGGAGGATACTTTACGATGCGAAACACATGATGATACCATAGGGAACAAGCGAGTTTTCCATAAGGAACATAGAAAACACACGATGTTGGAATAGCACCAATGAACACGAGGGTACCATAAGACACACGAGTTTACCATAGGGAACACACGAGGTTACCATGGGGAACACACGGAGTCACGATAGGGAACACGATGTTACCATGGGGAACACACGAGGTCACGAGAGGGAACGTACGAGGTGACCATGGCACCAAGAAACACACGATGTTACCGTAATGCACACACGAGGTTACCACATGGAACACACGAGTTTACCAAAGCAACCAAAAGAGGTTATCATAGGGAACACACTAGGAATTCCTTTTACTTACTATCGATACAACTGCAAGTGGGACATCCTCTTTCATCTAACACGTTACCATGGGGACAGAAGATGGCACACACCGGTCCGCAGATTGGAGCCTCTGGATCAGCCGCTAATTAATGTAAAATTAAGGATATGTATGTATTGGACCAACAACGGAAAATTCCTGCTTCTCGACAGTCACGGCTGTTCTTCGATGTGTCGTCGCTACAATATGGCTATAACTTTTCTCCATTTGTCGCTATGTAGTATGGCACCGAAAACATATTCTTCTATTCAGCAAATTCAAAAATAAATTGGACGTTGCTTTACTTCCATTAGAAATTATTGTGACGATATGTGTTTAGCAGTTACTTCTTCACTTATTGTTACCCCGGTACACCCGCGCTGAACTTTTGGCAGACAATTGACAGTTTTCGAGCCGGTTGATATATAACACCGCGTGAAATGGCCAAGTTTCCAATTTCGAAAACCCGCCGGAAACCTACTGGAAACTGTAGTGCTAAAGTTTTCAGTAGGTTTTCGGAATTGGAAACTTTTCAAGCAGTGTAACTGATTATTGTTCGTAAACAGATGCGTTATTCATATGAATAACTGTATCATAATATACACCGAAAATTTGCATTAAACTGATGTTACCGCTTGACAGGAAGATGAGGAGTTAAATTTGCATTAAACTGACAGTACCGCTTGACAGGAATATGAGGATTTAAATTTGCATTAAACTGACATTACCACTTGACAGGAAGATGGAGATTTAAATTTGCATTAAACTGACATTAACGCTTGACAGGAAGATGAGGATTTAAATTTGCATTAAACTGACATTAACGCTTGACAGGAAGATGGGGATTTAAATTTGCATTAAACTGACGTTACCGCTTGACAGGAAGATGGGGATTTAAATTTGCATTAAACTGACATTAACGCTTGACAGGAAGATGGGGATTTAAATTTGCATTAAACTGACATTAACGCTTGACAGGAAGATGGGGATTAAAATTTGCATTAAAATGACGTTACCGCTTGACAGGAAGATGGGGATTTATATTTGCATTAAACTGACATTAACGATTGACAGGAAGATGGGGATTTAAATTTGCATGACTTTACAACATACCGGCTGGTTCAGAATGAGGCAATATTCTAGCAGAAAGCGATACTGAAGGGAGAATATTCACCTAAACCGAACCGCTTCTGTCGCATGTTCTAAATGTTTACGGGAATAAACACGGACCATTCATATTACTGCGGTTAAATATATGATTATACTTATAATGGTAATAATTAATTTACTCAGTCTCGAATGAAGAGTTTCTCCAGTTAACATGAATGGTTAGATGGAAGGATAGGTGGATGGATAAATGGATGGATAGATGGATTGATGGATGGATGGATGGATGGATGGATGGATGGATGGATGGACGGACGGACGGCACGACGGACGGACGGACGGACGGACGAACGGACGGATGGATGGATGGAAGGATGGATGGATGGATGTTGGTAGAGGGATTCATGGATAAAGAGATGGATGGATGGATGGATGGACGAAGGTATGGAGAGATTGACGGACGGATGGACGGATGGATGGATGGATGGAGAGAGGGAGGGAGGGAGGGAGGGGGAGGAGGGAGGGAGAGATGGAAGGGTGGATGGATGAGTTTAGGGATTCATGGATAGAGAGATGGATGGATGGATGTATGGATGGATGGATGAAATGATGGGTGGATAGATGGATGAATGGATAGACGGATAGATGGATGGATGGATGGATAGAGGTATGGAGAGATAGACGAACGGTCGGATGGATGGATGGATGGACCGAGGGAGGATAGATGGATGGATGGATGGATAGTTGGATGGATGGGTGGATGGATAGATTGAAGGATGGATGGATGGATGGATGGATGGATGGGTGAATTGATGGATGGACGTATGGTTAGAGGGATGGATGGATGGATGGAATCTCCATCGTGATACAAACGTTGTTTGAGGAACAAAATCACTCTGGCAACATTTATCTTTGATCAAGTTCATTGTTTCTGTCTTCCTCACTTGGACATCATTCAGAGTTTCTCCACTGAAATTATCGTACACATACTATAAACTAATCCCTAATATTATAGATAGTTGTTTATTAACGTTTCGCCACATATAACATGATAAAAACATTACAATGCTAAAACAGTATAAGTGCCACTCTGGATGGATTTAAGTGAGACGGATATTACCTAATACGTGAGTTGTACATCAGATCAGACTTTGGCACAAACAGATCCCATTTGTGGGTTTCCGAGTGTAAAGGACAACTTATCCTTATCGGGAACACCAAGAAAGCTTTGATTACATCCATAAACATGTGCCATTCGTGAGTTCCCGAGTGTAAAGGACAACTTATCCTTATCGGGAACACCAAGAAAGCTTTGATCACATCCACAAACAAACTGAATCTATTGGTACAAATGAAACCTTATGTCTTCATGGAGTGGGCAATCGCAGAAAACATGTTTCTCGTTTTCTATTTTAGCAGGATAAACGAAACAAATACGGGACTCTTCCGACAATCTTCCATATCTACCCGTTTCAATTTTTTATGGGGCAACTCCTAATCTAAATTTTGCAATAGCACTTCTTTGTTTTTCATATAATTGCGTAGTAACGTAAGTTTCTGGCACATAATGTGTTTTGATCAGGGGTTACCTTCTTAATTTATTCCGACTTCGTCCGCTAATCGAAGCAACTCTTGTGACGGGTTTTTCCAATCGATAACATGGATATACATAATACATTCCATAATACACCTGGTCATATATTTGATATAAATAATACATTACATAATACACCTGGCCATATATTTGATATAAATAATACATTACATAATACACCTGGTCATATATTTGATATAAATAATACATTCCATAATACACCTGGCAACATATTTGATATACATAATACATTACATAATACACCTGGTCATATATTTGATATAAATAATACATTCCATAATACACCTGGTCATATATTTCGGCGCATACCTTACGTCGGTATTCATAAAGTGACTCAAATCGTTCTCCTGGAAACAATTTTTACCTGGAATACCCAGTTCCTATATAGATGCATTTTAGACCACAATAAAACTACTTTGTTTGACTGTCAAGCATCTATATTTGTGGTTTTACACCAAAAACGTCCTATACTGCCCCATTGTCTTACAATTGGTGGTTCCTAGGCCATCTCTCCATAATCACCTGCGTTAGGAGCATATTGTCCAAAACCTAGGAAGAAACGACTTGCTCTATTTTGCATGAATCTTATTATCTAAACAGCATTCATCTAAACAATTTTATAGACTGTAAATCAAATTCGGTTTCTGCTAATAAAACTGCATACATCAAAATTCCAACGGTCTCATAATCTATATGGACACCGATATCAAGAGCTTTGATTTCTAAGGCCAGATATGTATAATGATTTAGACCCTAAACTGCTAATATTAATGCAGCGTATCCGCTGCAGATGTTCCTCCCCTGGTGAGTGTTCTTAATTTGTCCATCGACGCAGGATGGTGTGTATAATATCTAATATTAATCAAACTTATCCGTTCCGTCATCCTCACCTGTTGAGCTTTCTGTCATCCCCACCTGTTGAGCATTCTGTTCCTCCAACGATAATACCGTACACATACTAACTATCCATTAATTTATGTGCGTATACCAAAAATCATTATTGCCCATTTGGTCATCTTCGCTTGAAGAGCTTTCTGGCTTTACCAGTGGCCATAATTTTATGTACAGAATAACTAATATTACTTAATCTCATTTGATCTCCCCGATATGTACAGAATTCCCCCAATATATGAACATACTAACTTACCCCATGCTGTGACCAGAAGGATCGCGAGAATAAAATACCTCATCTTTGGTAACTTTTTTCGTCAATAATTAACAGATATCACTTGTGACATAAAGTAGACGTATGTGTAGTTAACTTGAGATGACGTGTTACATATAGACTGACAGGTGAACTGTTCACACGACGTAGTTCGATTGGGTTATAAATTCTACTCCTGGTCGTGACAAGTGTTTTGTTGTTGTTCAAAATAATAAAAAAGCATGCCAGGAAGTAATTTTGCCGTGTATTAGGGTCATCTATATGGAACCCACGTCACCCATGTCAAGTTGGTTTACTGTATAAAATGTGGATATTATTAAATCAAATCGTTATTGATATTGGAAGATATATAGGTATAAAAAGAGCGGTCTTCTGATGTGGAGAAGGAGTATAACCAAAAATAACAAATAGCCCCACAATAAGTCACCTAACCGTCAGCACTATATATGTCGGCGATCTAAACCAATCGGCCAATGGGCCTCTCACAAAAATAGGACTTAACAGACCGGTAGTCTTGAAAAGGAACATACAGTACCATCTGATGGTCGTAAAGACACAGCTCCCATATCTGAACACATTTTTGCAGATATATTTTTTTGTCATTTAGAAAGTAATCGTATCACAGTATATTCGTTATTTTGAGGTTACACTGTCTTTGTGGTTACGGGACACGACCAATTTTCAGCACTAGAATCTGGGCTATACTAAGATATTTCGATCTCACAATAACGAAAATACTGTTATACGATCACTTTCTAAATGACAAAAAAAAATGTGTTCAGCTATGGGAGCTTTGTCATTATGGGCATCTGATCATGAAGGGTACTGTATATTCGCTTTCAAGTCTGTCGGTCTGTTACCTCTCATTTTTGTTGTGAGGGGCGGTGGTGAGGGGTGGTGATTAGAACGCCGACAAATAGCTGGCGTGCAGGTGCCTTACTCTGGTGATCGCTGAGTAGTATACAAAGGCTATATTCAGTAACATTTGCCCCACTGCGCAGGTTTTTCTGCGCAGGTTCCGGTCTGATGGGGCGGCATGGGGCGGTGTGCGCAGGAGTGTTCTGCGCAAGTATGACGTCATTTCCGGTCTGCGTGAATCGGGCGTGACCATGGGGGTGTACTCCTTCGTGGTGATGCGGTCTGGCGGTGATGCGGTCTGCCTACGCAGACAGAAAGTAGTCCCCAAATACGTGGGTTTTCGTGAGAATGTTCGGCAAGCTTCAGGGGCGACAGGTTCCACTAGTGGACTGATTGGGTCAAGTGAGGTGTCAAAGTGAAGCGCTCCACCACGACCATTCATTCATAGACAGGTCCCAGCCAAGAAAAAAACTAACATTTTTTCTGGTCACAGTTTTCTCAGCGGTTCCGTCATCCTTGACTTATGACCTTTGAATTTAGCTGAGGGGCCACCCTGGATTTGGCCTTAAATCCAATATGGCGGCCAAAATCCAAAATGGCCGCCAATACTTATAGAAGCTCGCAATTTCCTGCTCGAAAATCAATTTTCTAGCCACAAACTAGTTTTTTGCTAGTCCTACGTAGGGTATGAATAATTATATAATTTTGGAATGATTTGTAATTGGTCTGAAAATTCAATATGGCCGTCAAAATCCAAAATGGCGGCCAATGTCCATTTAATCACACATTTTCCAACCCTAATATGTAGAGATGGACCATCCTTGGTCCGAATGCATCCTGTGGGATGTCGTCTTGTAGCTCTCGGGGTGTAGACCCCGATCTGATGGATATCCATGTCATATGTGACGTCATCGGTGACGTCATCAGTACGAGTAGTAGCGAAAGCGGGCATTTTGGGGGTGCGTGGGAGTGTGTTTCGGGAAAAGATGGACCAACCTTGGTCCGAATGTGTCGTGTGGGGTGTCATGTTGTAGCTCTCGGGGGTGTAGACCACGACTTTAGGTTTTTTCATGTCATCTGTGACGTCATCGGTGAACTCATCAGTACGGGTAGTAGCGAAAGCGGGAGTTTCAGAGGTGCAATGGAGCGCGTTTGGAGTAGATGACGGCATTTTTTCCATCCCGCTACCTGATACAGTTACCTGTGAGTTCTAGTGTATGATAATGTATCGTCTGTTTTCATCATTTTGCGCATGCGCAGTCTGGCCATGGTATAGAAGGCAGGCATTTTAGGGATTCGTGGAGGTTTGTTGAGTGATTGAGGGACCATCCCTGGTCAAATGGACCGTTTTGGGTATCAGTGTAAAGCTCTAGTGGGTCCAACTTGCTTGTTTTCATTTTAAGTCGCGCCAATCTGCGCATGCGCAGTTGGGGTGAAGTAAGTAAGTGGTCATTTTGGTAGGTACCTCGGGGTCTAATTGATGAGGGACCATTCTTGGTCCGAATGCCTCGTGTGAGGTGTCAAAGTGAAGTTTTCGTGGCGTAGACCATGGCTTGAGGGGTGTCCCTGTCATATGTGACGTCGTTCTTGAAGGCATCAGTAGGAGTAGTAGCCAAAGTGGGAATTTTGGGGGTGTGAATTATGGTGTTTGGGGTAGAGAGGGACCATGTTTGGTCCAAATGGCCCGGTTGGGGTGTCCTAGTGAAGCTTTCGTGGGGTAGAGTCAGACTAACATGTTTTTTTTATTGAAAGTCGTGCCAATCTGAACATGCGCAGTTGTGGTGTAGTAAGTAAAGTGGTCGTTCTGGAGGTGCCTGGGGATGTGTTTGAGAGATTGAGGGACCTTTCTTGGTCCGAATGCGTCGTGACGTCATTGCTGATGTCCTCAGTAGGAGTTCTAGCCAAAGTAGATATTTTGGGGGTGTAAAGGGCGGTGTTTGGGGTAGAAATGGACCATCCGTGGTCCGAATGCTTCGTGTGAGGAATCATCTTGTAGCAACACCCACCAAAGACTAGCTCAATGCTTCAACACCCTGGTGAACTAGCCCTGAAGCCCTGCGCGCCTTTACGTAGCTCTACGGGTGTAGTCCGCGATAAGTGCTATTCTGATTGGTTAGTCCAAAAGTAGAGCAGCAACAAGAACAACATCAACGATTACAGATCAATTCTTTTATTAGCTCCTCAATCACAGCCCATCCACGCTAAGGGAACCGCTATGGGTGTGTTTACAATTCACTTATGCTATTGTCCGTGTATTAATAATAATAATAATAATAATAATACTTTATTTACGGAGGGGATTCAAAAGTATAATGGAGATGAGACAGAGAAAATATGAACATACACAAATACAGCAGAACTGAGTGGCATAGATCTTAAGTTACATCTACACACATTACGTGCAGGCATGGAAATACGCTATAAATAATAACTATATACATGTATGACTAATTACTACAGTCATGGAATTTCAAACATTGACATGTACATACTATAAATATTTTGACAGAATGAAACTTTCCACGCGTTTTTTGAATACATATATGTTGGAAGATCTCTTTATATCCAGAGGTAACTGATTCCAGAGAGTCACGCCAGAGTATTTGAAGGCATGTTTGTATGCTTCAGTATTGGGTTTGGGTGGAACAAGATTTTGGGTGGCCGTGGAACGTATTCAGAAGTTCATTGTTCTGATCTCGGAATGATGAGGGAAACGAGATAATCCCTATAGGTACAGACAACACCACACATCACTACTACGATCACCACACACTAGTTCTATCACCCCCACACACTACCGCACACCAACACCGCTACCACCGGGCGTTGACGCCCGTTAACGCCCGGTGGTGGTGGTAGCTCTCATGTGGCAGAGCTCTTGGATGGGAGCTCTTGGAGCTCAAAGCTTGGGGAGCTCAGAGCTCGGAAGTGACGTAATCGCATGCATGTGCGCGTACCTGTGGTGCACCCTGTACCCTATAGCCATTAAGATATAGGGTAAAGGTGCGGTGTGTGGTGGTGTCTGTACATATAGGGATTAACTCGTGTCCCTCATCATTCTGAGATCAGAACAATGAACTTCTGAATACACGGACAATAGCATAAGTGAATTGTAAACACACTCATAGTGGTTTCCTTAGCGTTGATGTGCTGTGATGGAGGGGCTAATAAAAGGATTGACCTGTAATCGTTGATGATGTTGTTGTTGTTGCTCTACTTTGGACTAACCAATCTGAAGAGTACTTATCACGGACTACACCCGTAGAGCTACGTATAGGCGCGCAGGGCTTCAGGGCTAATTCATCAGGGCGTTGATGGGTGTTGGTGGGTGTTGGTGGGTGTTGCTACAAGATGACACCTCTCACGAAGCATTCGGACTACGGATGGTCACAGATGACCCGCATACCCCTCAAGTCGTGGGCCAAACCATGAAAGCTTTGCTTTGACACCTCATACGACGCATTCGGACAAAGAATGGTCCCTTAATCGCTCAAACACAACCCCACGCACCTCCAGAATGACCACTTTACTTACTACACCACCACTGCGCATGTTCAGATTGGCGCGACTTTCAATAAAACATATGCCAGTCTGACTCCACCCCAGGAAAGGTTCACTAGGACATCCCAAACGGGCCATTTGAACCAAACATGGTCCCTCTCTACCCCAAACACCATAATTCACACCCCCAAAATTCCCACTTTGGCTACTACTCCTACTGATGCCTTCAAGAATGACGTCACAGATGACAGGGACACCGCTCAAGTCATGGTCTACACCACGAAAGCTTCACTTTGACACCTCACAAGAGGAATTCGGACCAAGGTTGGTCCCTCATCACTCAACAGACCCCCACGCATCTCCCAAAATGACCACTTTACTTACTGCACCCCAACTGCGCATGCGCAGATTGGCGCGACTTAAAATGCAAACAAGCCAGTTGTACCCAAGAGAGCTTCACACTGATACCCCACACGGTCCATTTGACCAGGGATGGTCCCTCAATCACTCAACAAATGCCTGCTTTCTATACTACGGCCAGATTGCGCATGCGCAAAATGATGAAAACAGATGATACATTAGACCAGTCGGATCCCACTCGCTCGCGCGCATACACTCGCACTCACAGGTAACTCTATCCGGTAGCTGGATGGAAAAAAATGCCGTCATTTGCTCCAAACGCACTCCATTGCACCTCCGGAACTCCCGCTTTCGCTACTACTCGTACTGATGACTTCACCGATGACGTCACAAATGACATGGAAAAACCTCACCCCGAGAGCTACAACATGACACACCACACGACAAATTCAGACCAAGGATGGTACATCTTCACCCCAAACACACCCCCACGTACACCCAAAATGCCCGCTTTCGCTACTACTCGTACTGATGATGTTTGAGGCCAAATCCAGGGTGGCCCCTGAGCTAAATTGAAAGGTCATAAGTCAGGGATGACGGAACCACTGAGATTGTTTTCTTGACTGGGACCTGTCCATCATGGGTGGGTGCATGTTCAGATTGGCACGACTTTCAATAAAAAAAACATGTTAGTCTGACTCTACCCCACGAAAGCTTCACTAGGACACCCCAACCGGGCCATTTGGACCAAACATGGTCCCTCTCTACCCCAAACACCATAATTCACACCCCCAAAATTCCCACTTTGGCTACTACTCCTACTGATGCCTTCAAGGATGACGTCACATATGACAGGGACACCCCTCAAGCCATGGTCTACACCACGAAAACTTCACTTTGACACCTCACACGAGGCATTCGGACCAAGAATGGTCCCTCATCACTCAACAGACTCCCACGCATCTCCCAAAATGACCACTTTACTTACTACACCCCAACTGCGCATGCGCAGATTGGCGCGACTTCCAATGAAAACAAGCCAGTCTGACCCACGAGAGCTTCACACTGATACCCCACACGGTCCATTTGACCAGGGATGGTCCCTCAATCACTCAACAAACCTCCACCAATCCCCAAAATGCCTACTTTCTATACTACGACCAGACTGCGCATGTGCAAAATGATGAAAACAGACGATACATTAGACCAGTCTTACTCACTCACACACACGCGCGCATACACTCACAGGTAACTCTATCGGGTAGCTGGATGGAAAACAGGCCGTCATCTACTTCAAACGCGCTCCATTGCACCTCCGAAACTCCCGCTTTCTCTACTACTCGTACTGATTACGCCATCGATAGCGTCACAGATGACATGGAAGAACCTCAAGACCTGGCTACATCCTGAGAGCTACAACATGACACCCCACACGACACATTCGGACCAAGGATGGTCCATCTTTACCCCAAACACACCCACACGCACCCCCAAATGCCCGCTTTCGCTACTACTTGTACTGATAACGTCAACGATGACGTCACAGATGATATGGATATCCCTCAAATCGGGGTCTACACCCCGAGAGCTACAAGATGACACCCCACAGGACGCATTCGGACCAAGGATGGTCCATCTCTACATATTAGGGCAGGAAAATGTGTGATTCAATGGACATTGGCCGCCATTTTGGATTTTGACGGCCATATTGAATTTTCAGACCAGTTATAAATCATTCCAAAATTAAATAATTATTCATACCCTACGTAGAACTAGGAAAAAACCTAGTTTGTGGTTAGAAAATTGATTTTCGAGCAGGAAATTGTGAGCTTCTGTGGGTATTGGCGGCCATTTTGGATTTTGGCCGCCATATTGGATTTGAGGCCAAATCCAGGGTGGCCCCTGAGCTAAATTGAAAGGTCATAAGTCAGGGATGACGGAACCACTGAGAGTTTTTTCTTGACTGAGACCTGTCCATCATGGGTGGGTGCATGTAAACTTAGGATTTGTCCCGAAAATATAAAATGCGGAACACTGACTTTACCCCTACAATAGGAGAAAACTCTTATCAAGCCTATCCCAAAGGGCTAATATCGGTCCCCAGACTTACGGGGTCTGCCTTTCAAGTCATGGGTGGGTGTATGTAAAATCAGGATTTGTCCCGAAAATATAAACTGCGGAACACGGCATTACTCCTACAATAGAGGGAAACCCCTATCAACTTTGTCCTAAAGGGCTAATATCGGTCCACGGGCCTATCGGGGTCTAGGTGCATGGGTGGGTAACATGAGAATTTGTCCCCGAAAATATAAAAAGCGAAACACGGACTTTACCCCTACAATAGGGGAGACCCCCTATCAACCCTATCTAAAGGTGGTAATATCGGTCTCCCAGGCTTATCGGGGCCTGCTGAGAGAGGTAGGGTGGGGGAGTGGGTGTATGTAAAAGTTTCACAGAACACGGACTTTACTCCTACGATAGGGGCCTGTATTATACAATATACGGGAAAATGCCTGTATGGGGTATGGTTTCATGCCATAACACGCCGTACATACTCTATATGTCTACATGCTGATCGTTGACTTGAGCTCCGTAAACTCTTGTACCTAATGTGACGGTGGGTTAAATAATAAAACATGGTGTTTGATATTACAGTTCGTTTTACTGTGAACATACTAAACATGCCCAGGGCGGCTCCCCCAGCCTGAGTATGATGTAACATTGGAGATAATAAACTGTATGAACATTGCTGAACTTATTGCTTTAATTTCACGACAACCACTATCCGATTGTATAATACAGAACATATATTGTATAATACAGGACATATATGGTACAATACAGGACAGATATGGTATAATACAGCCCAAATTTGGCATAATCCAGGACAGATACTGTATAACACAGCACAGATTTGATATAATACGGAACATATATTGCATAATACAGCACCGTTATGGTATAATTCATGACAGATATTGTATTATACAGCACAGATATGGTATAATAGATGGAAATATTTTATAATACAGTACAGATTTGGTATAATACAGGACATATATGGTACAATACAGGACAGATATGGTATAATGCAGGACAGATATGGCATAATAGAGGAGAAATATTGTATAATACAGAGCAGACATGGCATAATGCAGGACATATATGGTACAATACAAGACAGATACTGTATAATAGAGGACAGATTTGGTATAATACAGGAAAGATACTGTATAATACAACACAGATTTGGTATAATACAGGACAGATATGGTATAATGCAGCACAAATTTGGCATAATCTAGGACAGATACTGTATAATACAGCTCAGATTTGGTATAATACGGAACATATATTGCATAATACAGCACCGATATGGTATAATTCATGACAGATATGGTATAAAGCAGCACAGATATGGTATAATAGGGGGAAATATTGTATAATACAGTACAGATTTGTTATAATACAGGACATATATGGTACAATACAGGACAGATATGGTAAAATCCAGGACAGATATGCTATAATAGAGGAGAAATATTGTATAATAAAGAACAGATTGGTATAATACAGGACATATATGGTACAATACAGGACAGATACTGTATAAAACAGGACAGATTTGGTATAATACAGAACATATATTGCATAAAACTGGACAAATATTGTATAATATAGGACAAATATTATTATAATACAGCACATATATGGTATAACACAGGACAGATATTGTATAATACAGCACAGATTTGGTATAATACAGCACAGATTCGGTATAATACAGGACAGCTAAGGTATAATACAGAGCAGATTTGGTATAATACAGGGCATATATGGTATAATAGAGGACAAATATGGTAAAATACAGGACAGATTTGGTATAATACGGGACAGATGTTGTATAACACAGGCCATATATGGTACAATTCAGGATATATATGGTATAATGCAGGACAGATGTGGTATAACACAGCAAAGATATGATATAATGCGTGACAGATATGGATGGTCCATCACTACACCAAATATCTTCCTTCACTTACCAAAATGCCCGCTTTAGCTACTACTCGTACTGATGACGTCACCGCTAACGTCAAAGATGACGTGCACATTTCTCAAATCGGGATTGACACCCCGAGAGCTACAAAATAACAAACCACACGACACACTCGCATCAAGGATGGTCCACCTCTAACCCAAACACACCTTCACGCACCCCAAAATGGCCACAAAAAAAAACAAGACCAAACAACCCACAGTAGAATAAAAAATGACTATCCCCCATACCAACTACAGGCAATTTCCCGTATATTGTATAATATAGGTCTCTATTGCAGGAGTAAAGTCCGTGCTCGCTTTTTATATTTTTTCTGGTGAAACTTTTGCATACACCCACTCCCACACTACTTTCTGTGCGCGGAGGCAGACCGCATCACCGCCAGACCGCATCACCACGGAGAAATACACCCCCCAAGGTGACGCCCGATTCACGCAAACCGGAAGTGACGTCATACTTGCGCAGAACACTCCTGCGCACACCGCCCCATAACCGCCCCATCAGACCGGAACCTGCGCAGAAACACCTGTGCAGTGGGGCAAATGGTACTGAATATAGCCTTTGTATACTACTTCGCTGATTCGAAGACCGAACGAGACTTGATCAGTTTTCAGCACTAGAATCTGTGCTACAATTAGAAAGTGTAATCCCGAAATATAGAATATACTGTTTGATATCAGCAAATATTTGATGATATC
Source organism: Hanleya hanleyi (assembly GCA_036873755.1). Taxonomy (NCBI): domain Eukaryota; kingdom Metazoa; phylum Mollusca; class Polyplacophora; order Lepidopleurida; family Hanleyidae; genus Hanleya; species Hanleya hanleyi. The sequence continues at coordinate 4,634 of JAVTVY010005560.1, read as the reverse complement.
AGCAAATATTTGATGATATCAGCAAATTATTAAATATTAGCAAATAAGTTGAGGTTAGGGTGAGTGAGTGAGTAGCATTTAACGTCTTTTTTAATTGTTCTTCAGCCATATCACGGCCGTGCCTGCACATGTCCTGGGACACGAGCGGGCCCACAGTTACTATTATCCTCGACACTGATCAGCCCAGCCAGTAGGCCCCTACAGCACCCGGTCACCCAGCCAAGTATAGTTCGGACTATTGGCCTACGTTAATTTACTTCGGTGATCTGGCGAGAACCGATGTGCCCAACGTGATATTCTGTTTGCTTATATCAACAAATTAATTTATGATGATATTCCTGACGATGGCATAATCACAGACGAAATATAGGATATTATATCAAAATGACTTCCATTCGGAGTTACATGTACATTCATCCTGGTTTATGTGAAACTAATCTGGGAGAATAATGGAACATGAGCAAACCCTGTGGTGAGGTCATCAAATCATTTTTGAAAATAACAGTGTGGCAGTGTTAGCGAGGGAGACGATAGCTAGATTTGCTGCGGGTCCACGTTTATGCGAAGCTGTTAATTATCTATCAAATGTCCGAGAAAGACAAATGCGGTGCAACTTGTGACAACTTCGGATTTGATAAGAACACCATTTGAAACTCGCTAACCTTCATGTTGGTTTTGTCAACTCCTGTGATGATCTACCATAACTGACCACTCGTAGCGATAATAAAAATGTATAATTGACAAGTCCATAAAATGGACGAAACCGGTTTAGCAGTACAATATACAATTTAGCTCAAAACTACGTAGTTTTTATTTCTTATGTAATAGAGTATACAGAATCTTGAATGCAATGTACTCCTTTTCTGTTTATAAATCAATATGACGTGTTTCTTTTTTCTCTCTACAGTCGCAACGTGGCCGGGGATTTTAAAATGGTTCTTGCTTCTTTGTGTCCGTGTATGTCCGTGATGTCTGTTCAAATGCTTCGCATGCGATAACTTTCAAATTCCTCCGGCATTCTTTGCGAGAAGACGTCGGTTGGTACTGCGTTTCTGCAAGATCCGCCTTAAGGTGGCGCCACTGCCTCTTGTTCCAATCTTCTGAACATATCCGGGTACGTCCATGAATGTCCGTGGATGTCTGTTCAAATACTTCGCAAGCCATAATTTCCAAATGCTTTTTTGGATTCCTCCGAAATTTTGCATCTGTACTTTTTTGCGACAAGACGTCGGTTGGTATTGCTTTTCAGCAAGATCCGCCTGAAGATGGCGCCACTGCCCCTCGTTTCTACCTTTTGTGGATGTCCGTGTATGTCCGTGGATGTCTGTTCAAATACTTCGCAAGCGATACCTTCCAAATGCCTTTACGGATTCCTCCGAAATTTGGCATCTGCATTCCTTGCGGCAAGATGTCTGTTGGTAACGCAATACCAAGAGACGTCTTGCCGCAAAGAATGCAGATGCCAAATTTTGGAGGAATCCGACAAAGCATTTGGAAGTTATCGCGTGCGAAGTATTTAAACAGACATGCACGGACGTACACGGATATGTACAGAAGATTAGAACAAGAGGCCGTGGTGCCACCTTCAGGCGGACCTTGTTGAGACTCCAAATGCTTTTTTGGATTCCTCCGAAATTTGGCATCTGTATTTTTTGCGACAAGACGTCGGTTGGTATTGTCTTTGAGCAAGATCCGCCTGAAGATGGCGCCACTGCCTCTCGTTTCTATCTTTTGTGGATGTCCGTGTATGTCCGTGGATGTCTGTTCAAATACTTCGCAAGCGATAACTTCCAAATGCCTTTTCGGATTCCTCCGAAATTTGGTATCTGCATTCTTCGCGACAAGACGCCGGTTGGTATTGTATTTTAGCAAGATCCGCCTGTAGGTGGCGCCACTGGGTCTTGTTCCAATCTTCCGTGGATGTTCGTTCAAATACTACACAAGAGATAACTCCCGAATGATTTGTCGGATTTCTCCAAAATTTGGCAAATGCATTCAGTGCGACAAAACGTCGGTTGGTGTTGCGTTTCAGCAAAATCCGCCACTAGGGTTCATTCCATTCTTCGGTGCTGTAAGCGATAACTTAGATTACATGCGTCTGGTCCGTCATTCATAATTCAACCGTCATCCATCAAAGAATATCCGCGTCCGTAATCCAAAGACCTATTTCATATTCCATATAGCAGTATTAGCACCAAATTCAAAAAGACAATCATAGTATACATAAACATAGGCTAGATTCATGTAAGAGAGAAGCGGTCAACAGTTCTCAATGATGTTCCAAAAATATAAAATCCATATCGCTGATCAGTATTCGGACGTTATCTCTCCATAATAAGAAACACCAAGACTAGGTGTTAAGAAACACTCCCAAGATCGGATTCCTTTGAAATACCCTACCTTTTGGGGTAATAACATGAGAAACGCTAATGGGATTCTTCTCAAATTTGACATGCCTGTACCATGCCAGGTAATGATGCCTGGGATTGTCTTTCGCTCACTTGCACACTCAGGTGGTGCCTCCTGGTGCAGAATCACAAATTGGTTTCCGGGTACTAGATGACCGCCCATCGGCTTCTTCATAAATTTGGTCTGAATGTACCTTTTCATAAGATGTCGCTTGAGATTGCATTTCGTCCACTTGCGCCTAGAGGTGGCGCCACCTTTTGTCAAAATCTAAATTTGTTTTTTGGACAATAACTTGAGGACCCTCCTCGGATTTTCTCAAATTTGGTATGCAGATATCATGACATGATATGTCCCTTGGGATTGTATTTCTCCCTCTGGAGGTCAAGTGCACTATAGTTCCGGCAAAGGGACCCCTGGGCAGGTATGCTTCCGCGGTGATGCGGTCTGGCGGTGATGCGTGGAAAAAGCCTTCGCGGACAGAAAAACTAGTCTCGACATTTCAAAATTTCCAGAATGGTGTATTGGCGTTGATTATCATTCACTGTGGAAGGTCATTCATTCACCAAACATAGAATATCTGCTATCAAATCTCCAGAATGGTGTATTGGCATAGATTATCATTCACTGTAGCGTATCATTATCACATCCAGGACCTCTTCAACATCCGGGTTTCGGGTTTTCCATCGGGGTTTCCAACTGGCGTGAATTGCGTCATTCTTTTTCATCGGGGTATTTCCAATGTGATAGGGTTTCATTTAACGTGGGAATATGCCATAGGCAGCTTGGAGGGATTGTAAGTTAACCTGGAATGGATGGACAGTTCCATTTGGACCAATCAGCTGTCGAAAAAAAACCCAATGAGCGGTCGATAAAAGAACCAATGGATTTGCCGGAAAAAGAGTCAATCAGTCAGCTCCTCCATTCTTAGACAGCCAATCGATAAGCATCGAGTTTTACCCTGTAACATCCGGGTACCGATATTTTCCCCCTATAAAAGCTGGAATTGTACGGTACTTCTTCAATCCACGGCCTGCCTGCCTGAACCTGACCAGGAAGATTTAGAAGACCTGCCTGCCAGAACCTGACCAGAAAGATTAAGAAGATCTGCCTGCCTGAACCTGACCAGGAAGATTAAGAAGACCTGCCTGCCAGAACCTGACCAGGAAGATTAAGAAGATCTGCCTGCCTGAACCTAACCAGGAAGATTAAGAAGATCAGCCTGCTTGAACCTGACCTGGAAGATTAAGAAGACCTGTCTGCCAGAACCTGACCAGGAAGATTAAGAAGACCTGTCTGCCAGTTATTTACCCTGTCAAAGGCTTTGGACGCATCCATGTAGCAGACATAAACTGGGCTACCATTAGTACAAAAGAAATTAATTACTTCTCGTAATACATAAATGCACTGGTCCGTAGATCGACCTGCTTTGAAGCCAAACTGAGCGTCGGACGTATACAGATGCGATTCACACAATCGCAACATGAGTTTTTCAACAAGTTTGGAAATGACAGTGGCCACAGCTATAGGTCTATAGTTATCCGACTGTGTTATATCACCAGATTTGTTTTTCACTATAGGAGTGATAACAACGTGAGTAAGCTCATTTGGCAAACAGCCATGACGGAACATACAGTTAATACAAAGGAAAAGGTGTATACATAACTTGTCAGAGGCGAATTTAAGGTGTTCAGCAGACAGACCATCAGTGCCTGGGGATTTACCCAGCTTCAAATCACTGACTAAATCACGTATCACATCAGGTGATGACACGGGTAAAACATCAAAATAGCTACAATTATTAGACAGAGCCTGCAATACCTCTGATTTATGTTTTTCAGTTTTAACAGAATTCAATAAGGAACTAAATTTCTCTTTCCAGAGGTTGGCTATATCTGCCTCACCGTCGGCATTGTCAATTTTACATGACAGTAACGATGATTTACCATTAGCATTTCGAACTTCTTTCCAGAACTCGTCATTATTATACCTAGAATAGGCGCAAGCCATTTTCTCTGCACGCAGTGTCTCTTCCTCTTTCTTACAAGATCTTAACGCATATTTGAATTGACGTCTGGTACGCTGCATGTAGTCACTGATAGGCCCACTGCGTGGACTGCCATGTTCTCTCCATAGAAGGAACGCAGTCCGAGCATGGGCATGTAAGTCTCCGACACAGTCATTCCAACCGGGAACAATATAATCTTTGCTAGTTTTTCTTTTAGCCA
>JAVTVY010005559.1:0-41496 GCA_036873755.1 Hanleya hanleyi | reverse complement strand
TTTTTGTGACATAGCAAAACGAAGATGACAGCCGTTTCCCTTTTCGCTGCGATGGTTTACACGAAAAACCGGCTCAGTTATAAAAATCCATATCTCCGTAAATATGAAATGTCCAAACTTTTTACGTCAAGACAATATTCTCTTATATGTGTACTTCCTATTTCCCGCAGCAATTTATGCAATATAAATTCTTTCCGCAATAAACTTACAATTTACTGGTAATGGTAACGAAATTCTCCGTCTCAATTTGAGCTTCTTGTACGGCGGCGGAACGCCAAGATCAAAGAGCGCGTGCTGCAACGTAGCAGATCACGTGAGGGTCTAATATAGATCGTTTGTTTACATATATCAGCTGATCGTGTCTGATATATAACAAACAATACCTTATAACAACAGTACTTTCCGTAATATCTGAATAGTTGATACTTGACCAAGAATTAATTATGACAGAAAAATTATCTTAGATAAGTTTTCGCCCTATTCATAGAAGTATTATTTCCGTCACATCAATTTCTGTCACAGTACTTTTTCAAAAATTTCACCAATTCGCTCCGGGCAAGCCCCTGTGCTGGTTGAATAATTTCAGTCCGTTATGATTCGGGCTCCCACAACCGCCATCTTAAACCCAAACCCCATTGGACCAGTAGTAACTCCCCTAGCTCCAACACGGCTATTTTCATACCCTTAGGCTACACGAGTTGTCTCCCTTGCGTCAATGTGTGCAGATGGCGCTACGGTCGACGCCGTGATATGGAAAGGGCATCCCCACACCATCCTGGAGCCGCCATTTTGTTTGTTGTTTTCTTGCGGAGATACACGAGACAATAAACACTCGACCCTAGTGTGGTACAGATGCTAGACTGATCCTATTAACATGGTACAACACCTATAGATTATGTTTATTACTAGGACGTCAGCGAAATACTAGTACCCATCCTCCGCATGGCATTTATTCTGTGAAAACACCCATGACATGACTGAAAAGAGCCTCACTCGCCCCAATCGGACCATGCAGCGTATTTGTAGTCTAGGGACTACTTTTCCTCCGCGGAAGCTTTCTTCCGCGACCGCATCACCGCCAGACCGCATCACCGCGGAGGAATACAAAGGTCAAAGGTTGCCAAACCTATAGTGGTCAACACTTGGCACCCAGCCAATGCTGATGCAATCCAGAACATGTCAGTACATGCCTTGATCACGTGATCGCCAGATGACCTTGAGACCCCTTAAATTTTACCCGGGGGAACAAATATCAGCCGCCATCTTAAACCCACCACCCACCCACCACCACCACAGCCGTTATCTTAAACCCACCACCCACCCACCACCACCACAGCCGCCATCTTAAACCCACCACCCACCCACCACCACCACACATGACCCCATGTGACACAATACTCGCTTCTGATTGGCTGTCGCGTGACGTCACAGAGGTCATATGCAAATTTCTGAGGTCAATCGACCGCATTTTACGCTTTGTATACTACTGATACCGGTATGTATTTTTCAGTATGTCCATCATTGAAATACCTTGGAAATGTCACTGTGTTAATTACAATACTGGTATGCTATTGCCATGCACCCATAGTATGCATGATGCCCTGTCATATGGTGGTTAACATTTGATATTTAATAAGTCCCACTCCCCAGGGATGCTAGACCTTGTGAGTGTGAGGTGTAACAGGAATACCCCCAAAAAAAAAACAAAACAAACAAACAAACAAACCCAATAATAAAATAAAATAAAATAAAATAAAATAAGCAGAAAATAGAAAATAAACTGTTAAAGACTTGTGAATAAACTGGAATCCTAATATTACCACATATGGTAGTGAAATCTGGGGGGCTGACCTCTCCTGTATTAGCAAATGTGATAAATTACATGTTGAATCAGTACATATAAAGTTTTGCAAGTATGTTTTAGGTGCAGGTAAATATGCATCTAACTGGGCTGTACGTGCTGAACTGGGTAGCCATCCCCTTATTTATGATATCATGCTGAATCTTATTAATTTTACATATCGGTTGAAAAATATACCAAAAACTCGTTTATTGTTTCATGCTTTTGAATCCAGTAAGGCACTTATCTTGAAAAACAAGCCAAACTGGTTCATGAAAGTTCAATCCTTAACATCAGAAATCAATGTCTGGCATCTCATTGAAGTCAATCAGAGTAGAAGTATTGTTATTGAAAACGTCAAAGCCAAAGTAACAGCCCATTTGATTAGTTTGTTTGTCACCAGCGAAGAAAATAAATCCTCCAGTAAGTTAAAAAGCTATCTCCAAGTAAAAACCAAATATGCCATAGAACCTTATTTAATTCATACTACTAACAAGAAATATAGGGAAAGCTTCTGTCGCTTAAGACTAAGTAACCATAAGCTGCGTGTCGAGACCGGTAGACATTGCAAGCCAAAAATACCCCATGAACAAAGAATTTGTACTCATTGTTCTACAGGAGCTGTTGAAAATGAAATCCATTTCCTCTTGCATTGCCCACACTATGCCGAATTGCGTCAAAAGCTTTTTACCGATATCAAAAGAAATTTTCCACATTTTGAAACTATGTTATCTGATGAAAAATACCATACAATAATGACAAATAATTTTCCGTCTTTATGCGGAACTGTCTGTGGTTATGTTTATCATTGCATGCAGTTACGAACTTAAAACATTGTACATATCCAACTGAATCTGTCTATTATTTATATGTTATATATATATGTTATATCTTTGCACTGCCTTGTATGGGTGTATGCAATAAAGAATTGAATTGAATTGAATTGAATTGATGATCCGAAAAGTGGAAGATCCTCTGAAAACTCCCAACTCCACACTTTTCTTTCATTTCCGTTATTATTTCTTTTCATTTTTATTCCTGTTTTTAACGTGAATCGATGTCATTTTAATAACTATGTACTCCAGCCTGGATGTGCTGCTGTATAGAAGAGGGATTTACCATACTGAACTGAACTGAACTATGGGCATTTATTATTACATACAATATTTTTGGAACTGGGGGCATGGAGGGTCTCCCATTTCGTCGTCCGCTGAACAGATACGTAAGTTTGGATACAAAGCCAGCTCTGCATTGCCTGTTTAGAGATGGCTGTCTAACGATTTTTGAGTGCACAGCCATAAATTTGTATCTGGTCGAATTAACTATGGAAATCAGCGAACAGCTTGAGCATCATTAACTATACATATATTCCAGTCCTCATTTGAACTATTTTAAGCGATCTGGGCGGACTGGAAGCTGAGGTGAGCATTTTGAGGCAAGAGGGCAATTTTGAGAGAAGTGTCGGTGTCTGTCACGCACCTGCAGGCTGCATGCAACAACAACAACAACAACAACATCATCATTGTTTCGTTATCATGCAACTTCGTGATCATTATCATAAAGGTCTCGATTTAGGTAAACTTTCGGCCCAAGTAAACGTTGCCGCCCCAAAACAACCCATGATGCAATGCATAACATTGGCAGCCCTTCTGAAATGTTTACATAAGAAAAGGTAGTGACCAATGACATGCATGGAAGTTTGTTTTGGGGCGGCAAGGTTGACTTGGGCCACGGATGGCCAGGAATGTGTTATCGTCGACAAAAATCAAATATAATAATTGCATGGTCATGGACAGAGTGCTGCTTGTCTGAGCAACTTTTATTTTTATTTTTCGTGTAATCATGGGAGTTCATAAAGCTCAATAAACCCTATGGTGTAATAACTAATATATATAGGTACCCACATAAGGAGGGAAGTGTAAATAACATAACAGCATGAAGATAATCCCGCACTACAGCCTCATCACACCAACTGAAAAAGGCTGTTGTTGTTGTTGTAATCCTAGGCAATTTCAACGATGCTGCCAAAAGTCACATTGTGTGGCACATTGTAAAAAGTTCACTTGTAAAAGTCACATGTATACTGTTAAAAAGAACTGGTCTGGTGGTTGAGCGAGACTAAAATATCACAAATCAAATGTCTCTGCCGGTTTCGGTAATGAAGCTTCCTGCTGCTGTGAGAATGTCATTTGAGACGTCTGGATTGATAGAGCTGTTGTGGTTGCCAAGGAGCGTGAACGAGTCAATAATGCGACTTGATGCCCGGACATTATGTCTTCAGAAGGAGCTGTCAATTTTGTTGAACATCGACATGACTCAACACTCAACAAAAAGGCTCAACATGACTTGTGGTTTGAATAGTGCACCAGTATAGTATCGCTATTTAAAATAGCTAGTGAGCTAGGTCAGCTTCAAATGAAGTGGAATAACTTTGATCATGTGTTTAGATGAAATGTGAAATTTATTAGCTCTAGGCTCTGACTGGAAATGGTTGCCTGGATGTTGTCTGTAACACATGCGGGTCAACCCTGTCGTGAGGATCAATATGGGAAACTCAGTCACAAGACTATGAAGTACAGGTGTAAGTTTAAAGTTTTTGCTTGGTTTTACATTGAAAGATTTTGGTTGTTTGTCAAGCATTGATATCAGCCAAGTTATGGTCGGTTGACAACAGTTGACAGCAAATGGAAGAAAAACTTTTTGGCAATTTCGATTCTGGAGTGTGGGTTCCCGCTGGCTCAGTTGCACACTGTTTAATTCTATAGTTCGGAGGCCATGTGCATCGATCGGAGCCCAGTTCAATGTGGTCAAGACTGGTTATATTAAAGGTCAATATCATTTGTGTAATTAGCAAACTGTAGTCACACCTACTGATCGTCTCTAAGTACTGGAAGTTCGTCTTCCATGGGAAAAGCAGAGAAAATCATCATAGATAAATGTAACCAAGCCATTTTGCTCCTGATTTTCCCATATGATTTCGAGAATGTAATATCTTTGATAAAGTTTTCATGAATTTCTGTCACATGGAAAAAATTATATGGCCTAAAAACTGTTTTTCTCCAATAACATGGTGAGTTGGAGTTATCCCCAGAACATTTTGTCATGGTTTGCTGACTTCACTGCATTATTTTGTTCATAGCCCACTTCGCTTTAGGATCTGTCTCACTTAATACATGGTTCACTAGAAATTTAGCAAATTTTTTGAACATTCATTCACATTGTATCTGGATTAGGATTGTTTAGAATTAAAAAAAGGAGTCTTGAGACCAAATTTAGTATGCTTGCTACATGTAAGTAACTGCACCTTCCCAAGGCATGTCTAATATGGGAAATAACTTACCAGAATTAAATGCTTGTCAACATCAATTGAAAATTATGAATGTGTCAGTGAGTTTACTGATATTTATTTGGAATAAAACTGAATTTCTTGAGGAAAATAATACACACACATAGTTTTTGTTGAAATATATTATTTCAAAAGGACATAAAGCAATAAATTTCAGAATGTCTGGAATCTGAAATGCAGACAGAAATGCCTCCTGTTTTGGAGTTAAGGTAGCGGGAGACCTAGCCAGAGGTGATCCAGCTTTAAAATACTGATTTTTCGTTTTTTAAATATTATTCAACTATAGATTTCATTTTATCATTTAGAGAAAACGCGAACTTGGAGAAATTATTTATTTCTGGTGAAAATGAGTGTTTAAAGTTGGCCAGTTATGAAATCTGCAGGTAGTACTCAATGAAACAGAGAATTAACACCTATCCGCGATCGCCCCAGCAGGTGTCTGAACAATGTATATTGTAGGCAGTCCTTGTTAATTGCCTCTAATCCCGATCTTCCCACAAACAAATTCACAGGTTACACAGTACCCGCTATGTCATTTCCTGTACTTATTGTACTGTTATAATTTGTTTTGCTAACTTATCAAATTACAGACGCGACTTGTGTACGGTGAGGGTTTATTTGTTTATGTAGCTAAACAAAACAAACCACTCATTGGTTTCCGTTTGACCTCCGTACAGCGCGCCATTTTGTATATAAATGGAATATCATTCCTCACTGACTCACTTATCCACAGTATATCTGCAAGTCATACATTTTCATAACATTTACGAATCAACAAAGCCATGGGACGCAAGAAATATGTTTTCCGACCATTTGCCCAGAAATACCGAATGGAGTTAGGTGCCAAGAACGTAGGGTGTTCTTGGCTTGTTGAGGATGAATCATCTTCGAGTGGTGTTCCAGCTTTCAATGTTCAGTCAGCTGAGACAAAACATACGAACATAAATTCCACAATGAAATAGAATTACCTTCATTCTGTTCGCCCATGAGACATAATGAAAAAATCAAATTTTCTTGTCAGGATTTCCACGTCTGATCTTGTTTGCTGTAATCGACATTTCTAGTACACAAATGCTCTCCATTGTATCTGGTAATTCACAAAGACTAATCGCTTGATTCTTTACAGCGAGACGTCTATTCAAGTACTTGACATTTACTCAGAGCTCCCGTGGTGCCCCGCAGTGCACAACCCGTGAGGTGTCAAAATGACAATCGTCGGCGAATCTTACTGGAAAATTTAGCAAAAAATCGTTTTTATTTCAGCTTTTTAATGACTTGGACACAAAAATCATTTAAAATGACAAATTTGCTGATTTGTTACTGAGTATTATCTGTCACTCTATGAAAAATTAATGAAGTATAGGCTATAAAATGAATAACATCGCACAGATGTACTCGACTTCGGTTTTCTGCCGGTTTCTCTGTTTTGAATTGGTATGGGCCTAGAGTTTTGAAATTTTCAAATTTTATTTAGCATATATAGAACTAGTCGAATTTGCTTCAAAGTTTCCAAGTTCGTTTTAGTTTAGCATTTTTTTTTAAATAAACTTGAATAAAATCACATCTATGACAAAATTATTAAAATCGTGGCACAGTTTACTAGTTCAGATAGCTAATAATATGTGCCTTGAATTCCAATAAATTTGCACCAAGCATGTATAAGATATGTGCTGTGAAAAATTGGGTATACTTTTCGAAAATATTACTGTTCAAAGTTGTGTAGAGTATTTAGTCTTGAAAAAATTGCGAAATAATAATAATATCCAGTTTCTCCACAAAAACAGCTTTCAGAAAATATATTTAATATGATAAAATTGGTCAACAGCTTGTCGAGTAATTAAGCAAGAAGATAAGAGGTGTATATTGAGCCTTTGGCTAGGTCTCCCGCTACCTTAATTATTCAACTTCATGGACTGCCATGAGCTGGAAGCAGCAGGATTGAAGCCTAGAAAACTGTCTAAGACTGACAGCTATGATGATCTGCGGTACTGAATACTTGGATGGGTGACCGGGTGCTGGACTGACTACTGGCTGGGCTGATCAGTGTCCTGGGTAATAGGAACTGTGAGCACTCTCGTGTTCTGGCACATGTAGGCACCGTCATGATATGACTGAAACAAAATTGAAAATCACGTTAGACCCTACTACTCACTCACTCACAGTTTGCACAGGTTTCATTGTACTTTTCTGTTTGCCCTGCTGCTGCAATACTTATGAGAAAAGCCTGTACGTACATTGTAATTTTGGAGCTGACCATACATCTTTGACCTAATAAAGAGATGATCCTGAAGGTTAAAGGTCCAATTCAAGGTCATATTCTCATAATGCGTTACAGTGTTACAGGTACAGTAATAACTGTCTGAATAATCAAATGCATGATGTACATGTATTTGGCTTGACTGAATGAAGTGATACAGTTTGAAGTCTTTAAGGGGAGATAACTCTTTACCTTTGTTACATAACAATTTCAAAATCTTAGTGCAGCTTGTTCATACACATGATGTCCAGTCAGTGTCTATGAGTTACCTTGGAAATAGGTTGTTCCATTCTGGCTGCATCCATCAAAAATAGATTGACAAACTGCTTACATGTGCAAACAATGTAGTTAGATCATTCTGTTCAACATACTAGAGCTGAAACGAATGGCGAATTTTGGCATTCAAAGCTTCAGTAGTACTATTCGAATACTATTCGAACATTCGTTTGCAAGCCTAGAACACCAGGAAATATAGTAGTTTCTGTCGACTGACATTGGCGGGTAAACATGATTATAGCTTCATGTGTATTTTGATTTGGTTACCACAAATAAATGAAGGGTACTCTGAACTTCCTCAGAGTTGTAGGGTACTGGTACATGTAAGTGTGAAGGATACCAGTCCCTACACTTCCAAAAGAAGTTAGAACTTCCGCAGAATTGTAGGGTCAGCTCCCCCCCCCTCCCCTTCCCCCTCATTTATTTCCAACACTGCATGAGAATAATATTACTGAGTAAAAGTATGGGTGGTGGACAAAGAAGTGAGATTTCTGAGGACCTCTTTTGGCTTCCATTTTGGGTTTACTTTCAGACCCCTAGTTAGGAATCCAAAGGGGCATGGAGGAAGAGAGTCACATTAAGTTGAGCCGGGGGCCTGTAGCCGCCAGCGACCCTGCGGCGCTCGCAGAGCCTTCAGGGCCAATTTTGGGGCATTTCATCCCATCCACTTAAACGAGCTATCATGATACTCATTAGGTGATTTCCTAACATAACAACCACAGTTGCCAGGTTTGTGGGATATTTGATGGTAGATCCCTACATACATTCAGTCAATTATTGAAATTTATCCGAATATATAAAAATTGCTATTTTCAATCAATCATTGAATTTTATTCAAATATATTTTTGATTCGATATAAAAAAAAACAAATCCTACATTTTTTCCCCTCTTTTCCGGTGTCCTAGAGATTAGGGTCTTGAAGCAAATTAAAAACTCTACTAGAGGGTTCATACGCCTCCTGGAAAGTCATTAAAACTCCTGGAATTTAATTGATTACCTGGAAAGTCCTGGAAAATGCTTAAAAATAAAGCCAATCTCCTGGAAGAACTGCACTCTTTTCTTCCGAGAGAACCAGCAATCTGATGATCTGCCAAAATTTGTTTCTGAACTTCGTTAATTTGATTATCTTTGTTGTGAGTTATTGTACCGAAGACTCCTGGAAAATTAAACTTATTGACCTGGAAAATTCTTGGATTTTTTTCCTGCTGTAAGTGTATGAACCCTGAACTCTACTTTTGTTCAGCTTGACACCAATGGGAATGACTTTGAGTCAGATATGAGACTTGAATATTGAATTAAATTAATATTAGAAAAATTTCAATAATACTTATACAAAGAGAAGGAGAGCTTCAGACTTCAGTCTCAAAATTTTGAAAGCTCTCAGAACTGTTTCAGCAAGACTTTATAATTATCAATCATAGTGTGAACTTTCTAGTAAGTATAAAGAACTTGTCAAAGAAGGACGTATTGTTTTGAAGTCATTTTTGCTGTGTCCTTGAATTTCTCTTCCACAACCAGAGCAATCACAATCTAGAGTCCTATTCCAATATGCATTTTTTACTGATTTGTATTTTATTGTCATAAGCATTATCACTATAACCACATTTCATGTATACTCATTTGTAATAAATGTATATATTGTAATGGTTTCAAGCCAGATGTCATGATACAAATCCATATCAGAAAGATGAAGCACTACCATGAATTCCATTTATGTTTTTTTTTTATCAAATTTCTGATCAAACTGACTGCCTATCCTGTGTAATGTAACAAGAACTTGATAATGTGATGTATAGCACTGTAATTATGTCTCCCCCAACTATGTTGGGGGGAGACATCTAGTGTTTGTGCTGTCTGTCTGGTTGGATGGATGGATGTCTGTCTGGATGGATGTCTGTCTGTCCGTCCCCTTACCTTGTCTGCAAGATATCTTGAGAACTACTGGATGGAAATTCACCAAACTTGGATGGAAGCTTCATTGGGATAGCCCCCCCCCCCCATTTGATTAGGTTTTGGTGTGTGTGTGTGCATTCATCCGTGTCCGGTGTCCGTCCGTCCGTCCATCTACTGGTACATGTATATACAGGCCTTGTCTGCAAGATATCTTGAGAACTACTGGACGGAATTCCCTCAAACTTGGGATAGAAGCTTCAGTGGGATAGCCCCCTCATTTGATTAGGTTTTGGTGTGTGGGCGTGCATTCATCCGTGTCCGGTGTCCGTCCGTCCGTCTATCTACTGGTACATGTATATACAGGCCTTGTCTGCAAGATATCTTGAGAACAACTGGATGGAATTTCACCAAACTTGGATGGAAGCTTAATTGGGATAGCCCCCCCATTTGATTAAGTTTTGGTGTGTGTGTGTGTGCATTCATCCGTGTCCGGTGTCCGTCCGTCCGTCCATCTACTGGTACATGTATTTTCAGGTCTTGTCTGCAAGATATCTTGAGAACTACTGGACGGAATTCCCTCAAACTTGGATAGAAGCTTCAGTGGGATAGCCCCCTCATTTGATTAGGTTTTGGTGTGGGCGTGCATTCATCCGTGTCCGGTGTCCGTCCGTCCGTCCATCTACTGGTACATGTATATACAGGCCTTGTCTGCAAGATATCTTGAGAACAACTGGATGGAATTTCACCAAACTTGGATGGAAGCTTCATTGGGATAGCCCCCCCATTTGATTAGGTTTTGGTGTGTGTGTGCATTCATCTGTGTCCGGTGTCCGTCCGTCCGTCCATCTACTGGTACATGTATATACAGGCCTTGTCTGCAAGATATCTTGAGAACTACTGGACGGAATTCCCTCAAACTTGGATAGAAGCTTCAGTGGGATAGCCCCCTCATTTGATTAGGTTTTCGGTGTGTGGGCGTGCATTCATCCGTGTCCGGTGTCCGTCCGTCCATCCATCTACTGGTACATGTATATACAGGCCTTGTCTGCAAGATATCTTGAGAACAACTGGATGGAATTTCACCAAACTTGGATGGAAGCTTCATTGGGATAGCCCCGTCATTTGATTAGGTTTTGGTGTGTGTGTGTGCATTCATCCGTGCCCGGTGTCCGTCCATCTGTCCATCTACTTGTACATTTTTCAAAAGTGGAAGGCACGGGCACAGGGATTTATAAATCTCTTATCTTAAAAATGTTCCTAGAGACAAGTTTCGTATAGAGTTCAAATATGGCCGCTATATATGAGCTTTTGCCATGTAGGATTCCACGTGATAATGATCACGATATGGGATGAAGTTTACTCCTTACCAATAAATCGCGTAAGCTCCGATTTTTTGAGTACGCTATGATAGGTCTCAGATTAAATGGCAAGTGGAGTTTTGTTTGGAGTGTTTCGTATTCCTCCTTCAGTATACGGGCCGCTTCAACATTCCTACGGCTATATTGGAGAACGAAGGGAATAAACTCTTTGTTAGCAACTTTACCTGGGTCTATGTTCATACCAAAGGGTTGCCGTGTTTGAAGTGTTTTGATCCAAAAGGATTCACGAAGTGCGCGGTGATTGTCAGTTTCTTCCTGTGTTGGAAATGTAGGAATTCTTTCTATTGGCATAATTTGAAAATGGTGCTGAAATGAATGTTCCGGTAGATTAAAATGCTCATTGACCGGGCCGTCATTGTCTAGACTGATGTCTGATTTATGTCTGTTGGCACGATATCGAAGTTTATTCTTAGTTTCGCCCACATACTGTTTCAGGCATTTTCGGCACGTAATTAAATAAATTACATTCTCCGTGTCACAGTTTAGTTGATCCTTAAGCTTGTATTCATTTTTGGTCTGTTCGCTTTTGAAAGTTGATTGTGTAGCAATTACTTCGTCCAGTTTACACTGAGGTTTTAGACATTTGGAGGTCTTACCATTGCCATGATTAGGGCGTTTATGTTTTATCCTTACAGGTTCTGACTCACGAACGTCATTTATTTGGCAGTTTGTGATTTGGCGAAGTGTTTCTGATTTAAGATGCCGTAAAAACCGGGCGGAATAGCCTCTAGGTTTCAATGCCCGAAACAGGATTGCACATGAGTGGTGAAAATACTGTATATCGCTCGAATTTCTATGGAATCGAATGATTTGAGATTTGACTATGCCCTTAAATATATGGGTCGGGTGAACAGTTTTGGCATGTAGGAGTTCGTGGGTATCAGTTGGTTTAAAAAAGACCTTGTAATCTAAATATCCAGTGTTCTGAAACCCAGGTCCCTTAAAAACTGTTAGGTCCAAAAAATCCACAGAAGAGTCATGAATAACTACTTCGAGTTTGATATTTGGGTCATGGTTATTTAGAGTTTCGAAAAACACTCCGAAATCTTCCTTGGAATGGTTATAAAGTACAAAAATGTCATCTAAATATCTGAGGTATAAGAGAGGCTGTTTATCTAATTTTCTTAAAGCCTGCTCTTCCCAATGAGCTACATAGATAGTGGCAAAATTTGGACTGAACTTTTTACCCATTGCACAACCACTAATTTGTTGATAGAACTCTCCATTGAATTCGAAGTCATTACCTTTTAGACTAATTTCTAATAATTCCAAAAGTTCTTTGTCTGGGCGATTGGGGTCGGGAAATCTTTGAAAGGCATCTTTAACAGCTTGAATACCTTTATCAATGTCAATATTATTGTACATGGATTCAATATCCATAGTGACAAGTAAGGTGTTGGGAGGAGCTTGTATGCTGGAAAGTTTTGACAGGAAATCTTCAGTGTTTTTCAAATAACTACTATATCGGTTAGCGATAGGCTTCAAGTAGTAGTCAATGTATTCTGAAATGTGGTAAGAATTTGACCCACAGTCTGAAACAATAGGGCGCCCAGGGGGTGTAAGGTTATCTATCCACTTGTCCATAGGTTTATGAATTTTTGGTAAGATATAGAACTGTCTCGATCTTGCATCTCTTTTGGGTGCTAAGTATTCACACTGTTTGTTCGAAATGATTTGCCTCCTATTTAGATCTGCCACATTATTGAGCAGCCTTGGATGATCTTGGGGCCATATTTCTCCATCCAGTTTTTTGTAATGTTTAGGGTTGCCAAGTAACCTTTGGGCTTCTTTGACATAGTTTTCCCTTGACATTATAACTGTAGCTGAGCCCTTATCTGCAGGTTTTAACACGCTTTTGTGGTTTTTGCGTAGTTTTGTTAAAGATTGGCGTTCATTGAAGGATAAGTTTGGAATGTTTCCGAATCGCCCATTTGAAATCAGTTCATTAATTCGTTCTGAAAGGGCCTTAACAGCTTTTGGAATTTCTTGGTCAACGTTTGGTGGTACATACCCAGATTTCTCTGTGAAGGGTGGTCTTTCTCCAGCTGAAAATCTGAAGCGGTCTGCTAGACTCACCCGACGATCGAATTCATTAGTGATCTTAGATGTTTCCATCATCTTCTCTATATGTTGATGTTGATTCATAGACTTCAAAAACGAGCAGCTCGTATCATACTCAATGTTAACCCTCTCACACCATCAGCATCTCTTTTCAAACAGCTAAATTGGATGACAATATATGAAAGAATATTTCTACAAAAAGTACTTCTAATTTACAAGAGCTTCAATTCTGATCAAAACTCTATTTCAAAATTCTTCCAGAAATCATCTGATGTTACAAACCCAACCCTACGATCAACCTGTACTGAAAATCTATACATACCACAATGCAGAACTGAGTACTTCAAGAGAAGCTTAAGCTATTCAGGAGCAGTACTCTGGAATAGTCTTCCACACGATATACGCAAATCGGAGTCTGTAAATTCTTTCAAGAAACATGTACATAATTTTGTAAATAGAGCCTAACGTGCTAGCTTACTGTGCCACAAATTGCCTGTTTTACTGTTTTATGTCCGTAGTTCTTTCGTTATAAATATATAGAAATATGTGTGTGCGTGTGTGAGTGCAAGTGAGTTATATATTTGATAATATATAACTTTTGTGTTTATCCAGAGGGCCTCAAGGGAGAACAGTCTTCTGACTGATTGTTGTAACCCTCGAAAAATAAAGAATTTATTATTATTATTATTATTATAGGATTATCTTTGAAATGCCTCAATAGTGTCTTGGAACACTTGTCATGATAAGTCAGGAATCTAATACAAATCGAGGGTCACTGGTCAGTCTTTTCTTCAGGGCAGGAGGATGCCAACAATGGTCAAAAAGTTGCCAACCATCATTAAAAGGTTGCCAACTATGGTCATAAAGCTGCCAACAATGGTCACAAAGCTGTCAACATGGCCAACCATGGTCATAAAGTAAATTTTCCATAAAATTGCCACATAAGTTTAACACAGATGCTTCTTCCTAGCATAATTATCTAATTAGATGAAAAATTAGATTAGACGGTCAGTAGAAGATAAATTATTATAGTTAGTGGGTAATTGATTAATATTATTACTAAGCGATTAGTAAATTGTCTAATAATTCAATCACAGAAAGTTCAATTTCTTACCCCAAAAATTTGGGTGATCAAAGAAGATCGATTAAATAATGATACAAAACCACATAAACTGAGGACATGTATCTATTCAATCTATGGATACTTTCCAAGACTATTATAGCTGGCTATTATTCTCGTTTTCTTCACAAGCCAATGAAAATGCCGGATTTCTATTTGAAAATTTGAAATGACCAATCAAGTCCTTTTAAAACTGGAAGATTTTGAGTGATCAAAATTATTCCGTACAGTCCTTCAGAATTTATAGAAAAAAGCATGGCATCACCGAATACCATCCAGGTTTAAAAGACCTGAATGGTCAATTCAAATTATCACATAGAAATCCAGGATTCTCATTGGCTAATGGAGAGAATAGGAAGAAATCCAGCCAATCATATCATTTCTGTAGAAGATCGTTTGAATTGTGTAATTGAATCATCAGACCAGTTGACCCTAACCGTCACCTCGCAATGTACATACCGATTTCCAGGCTGGAATGTGTGGAAGTATGGAAGTGTCTCTGATTCCTGTCTCCAGGTGGCGCTGTCAAAGTCTGTTCTGGCTGGTGGAAGTGAAGGCGGTGGGGCTGACCTCGTACGATCCCTCCTCGACTGGTGTGATCCACGGGTAAGGCTCGTAAATTCTCCATCCTTCCTTCTACCCCGGCACTGTTCACACAGGTCAGTTCGGCGTCGTCATCATCTGTCAATTCTAAATTTGCAAAAGCTCGGTTTGGTGGAGGCGACTGAGACAGGTGGTCAAGGTGGTCAAAGTTGTCAAGATGGTGATCATGGTGGGGGTTAGAAGGAAGAGGGCATGTAGAAGTGACCGACATACTATCGTGACAATTGAGGAGGAGAGCGGAGGTATGGGGGTTAATGAAATCCGTCTCCGTCACCATCATCATTTCAATCTCAAGCTCTGTCTCCGACTCCAACATTATATAGAACGCTCCGTCATTATTCAGGCAGAACGCTCCATCATTATAATTTTGGCGCCGTCGTTATTCGATCAACACGATTATTCACATTACACAAGCTCGGATATTACGCCGTTCCCCCACGACAGCATATATACATATACCCGAGAGGGATTTCCTACTTTACACCTAGACGTGGAGAAGTTATGCAGTTATCGCAGCCCATGTGTTATATCAGGCGGGCTGTAGAAATAGATACACTGTTGAATATCTCAGAAAGATTGAGTATGAACTCGTCTAATACACTATCACTGTATACTACACATGTACAAAGTATGTATGTATATAAGTATCTAACGTATATGTACATATGTGTTCAGATGCAGCGAGCGAGGACAATTTGCCCAGTGAATCAAAGAGATGCTCTCGGGTACGTACGAAGTAAATCAGGCCAACAGTGCCTAGACCAGGAATACACCCAGACTTAGTTCATAGATTCAGAAAAAATACCTGATGAAATGATGCCCCCATGCAAATGAGCCGCAGACCATTTTTAGAACAGTCCCAGAACGTTTAGGTTCACCTATATTTCCTGGCCCACCGAGTCCACATTCCATCCATTATATTTTTATCCCCCCTCAGTCCACTTCTGTTACCATACATACCTTCTACCTAGGAGGCCCCCTGCAACAACATCATGGGTACAGGCAACAACTGGCAATATAGGGCCTCCCAACCCTCACCCTTTTGAAATCCAAACCTAAGGGATGGGACTAGGATTTGCTTCCAACTTACCAAGAAAAGGGCACAAAAACGCTTTCAACGATTTTCACAGTGGAGACTCCCGTGCTGTAGCCTAAGGAATTGTCCCGATAAGTCCGATGTTATGAGTCGCTCCTGGGTTAACCTGACCATGACAAGGGGGAGCCTATGGAGCCCCGCTGGTAGAAAATCGGGTTAAACAGAAGGGGGAACCTGGCAAGATACAGTGCTGAGCAGAAGAAGTTATCTATCCCTGCCATCATTTAGCAGTATCCTGGAATAGCTCCCAGCGCCACTACTCACGTTGGTGTAGGCACATGTTCTACAGCTAGACATGTACCCACTATAAACAGTCATTCATCTTGGAAAAAATATCTCCCATACCCGCCAGGGCTATAAATAGTCACCAATCGCCTCCCACGGCCACTTGTTCCCAGACGCTCGAAATAGACCACCAGCTTCCTCTCTGCTTCCTCCATACACTACAGCACAAAACAGCTTCTCCATAAAGAAGAGCCAGTTGCCATGGCAATGATGAGATGGGATTGGGAGGGAAGGCTTTATGCAATACAGAGTCACATTTTAAAAAAAGTCAGCAACAGGCAGGCATCATCAACAACACAGGACAGCCATCACAACTGTCCAACACTTCATCAATATACCATGACAGCTAGGGACTGACATATGTAAGATTTCCATCTTTCTTGACAATGTTTTTCTAGAACTTTCAAGGACCTAAATCAAGTTCAATGCTCTCAATTGGCATACAAGAATGTTGTGTCACTAACATTTATAATAAGAGTACTTTTTTTTTAAATCCAAAAATCCAAATATAAGAGTTCTTTCTGTGCTCTGGCAGCTTCAAGTAATTACATCCAAGAATAAAATTCAAGGACCAGAGCGTGAAATGTTCATATGCCCACCTGTCCCACCCTGGACAGATAATTCTCACTAGGGACACGTAAAAACATTATGCACCTAGCTGTCACAAGAGACCGGTAAGAAAACTGAAATGATGGGTGTTCACAGAACTTGTGTATGCCTCCGCCTACAGAATCAGTGAATGTAGCATGACTGAGTTATGGCACATTTTACGTTTTTTGTTCAGTTCAATACAGGCTATCAGGAAGGAGCACGGTGATTTGTTCTTGGAAAAAGAAGGAGAAAAACTTGGTAAAGACTAACTTGTGGTAATCAAACATGTCTACGAAGTTTCAGAAGAATACAGTGAAAAGTTGGGGGGACTAGTTTGATTACATGGTCGATATACTGGAATAGATACAGAAAGTCCAAAATGTCATAAACTGAATTTGACAAAAATTTATATTTCATCTCATGAATAGAATAAATACATCCCCAGACCATATTAAATATGTGTACAAAGTTTCAGAAGCATCCAGTGAAAACTGGGTGACTAGTTGATTGAACCAGAACATTGTCTATATATAAAGGCCTAAAAAAAAAATCCTGTGTTTCCGGTAAAATGCATCAGAAAAAATAGGGTAGGTAGGTAGGGAATTTTTTTTTTTTTAATTTTTTTTTATATGGGGGCTAATGGAATAAGCATTATTTTACACTGTTCTTTGTACTACACAACCAGAAAGATTTCCATTTTGAACTAATGACATTTATGCATAAATGTTTATGAATTAAATATTGTGTAAATATATACATAAGTGTTTTGAGTTAATTATTTCTCTTCTGTCAAATAAGACCATGGCCTAAACAAATTGAGGTACATGTAAATGGTCATTTTGGATTTAGGTGGGTAAGCTAAGAAAACAAATCCATTCATCCTCTAGTTGATGTCAACCCAATACCTAAGTTTGCGAGAATGTTTTGTTCTTAAGATATAATCATAATGTCCAAAAGATTTGGAGTTAATGGCCCATGGCCTCAACCAGAATCTTCTTGAGTTTTTATTGATTTACTTGCTAGATAAAAAGAAATTAAAAAGTCCAGCGTTTGATGTAAGGACAACACATCACCATAGGCTACCATGTTATCAGGGCCAGGATGACAATAGTCTATCTAATCTGCACAGTATAACATGCTGTCTTGCCGCCGTGATGTCCAAAAATAAATTTTAAAAAAATCACCCATCTACATGTAATTGAGAAATGTTCTCTTCACATGGTACTCTGGGGATATAATTACATGTACTATAATTGAGCTGATATACTGTGTGAAATTTTAATGTTTTACGAAAAATTTAGTTCGAAATCTCGGCTACGTCACTGGCTGCCTGCAGTGCCCCGTGCAGAACATGTGCCGCGTGGTTGAGCGTAGGCCTATCATAAACTCACTTCAAGTCGCGTTATGAAACTGCCACGAAAAGGCAGCAGTTGGTAGTATTCCTTCATCCCCATTTGTCTTTACTTATCAGGAGATCAGGGGAACGCCCAATTTGTCTTTACTTATCAGAAGAACGAGCATCAATCGATCAAATTCAACAATGGCAAAATCGTCGGACAGTCGTCTTTTTGCATTATGTTGTAGTTGTTGCTTCACGGGAGAGTTCGCTGGAGAATCGGGAACCCTCGCGCCAGCAGTAATCGCACTATGGGTGACAGAGTCCGATTTCGTGGATTCCCAGAATGCAAAAAAACATGGCGCTGGTTATGAACAAGGCGGACGATCTATGCCGGACAAAGATGGTTTTGAAATAAACGTAAGCCTATGTCGATCAAAAGGCTATCCAAGCATTGGGCCTATATTATTTGATATATATTGTAACTTGGTCCGTCTCAATCTCCCATCTACCTGTCTTTTTTTGGTGATTTGCGAGAATTATCCGTCAGAAAAAAATATTAGGGTCGGCAGAAAAATCTAGGGTCGGTCGGGTTACCGGAAACACAGGTTTTTTTTTTTTTTACGCCTAATGGAATACACATCGACGCAGAAAATCAGCAAAGTCTTAAAAAAGCTCAAAACATCATAAATACAACAAAAATTAATATGTCATCTCATAAATACGACATACAGATCTTCAAACCACGTTAAACATTTCTGCGAAGTTTTAGAAGCTTCTTATGAAAACTGTGGGAGTAGTTGATAACACAAGGTGTACATGTAATTGACAGACTCATAATAGACTGTATTGGATGCAGAAATAGACGTCTAAAAGTCATAAAATTAATAATTCATCTCATAAATACATGTAGGAGTGAGTGAGTGAGTGAATATGATTTAACGTCACTTTCAACACTATTTCAGTCACATCACAATGTTGGGTCCTATTCCTTCACATCCGGGGAACCCCACGGGTAGGGTGCTTTCCATTTTTTACACCCAGGAACCCCATGGATGGGGTCCTATTCCTTTTCACACCTGGGAACCCCACGGGTGCCCCAGTTAGTCGCCTCCTACGATAAGCTTTCTGAGGAGCTGAAATCTATTCTTACTATGACCTGGGGTGTGCATGACGACATCCCGGGCCTCATAAATTGGAGCGAGTGAGTGAATATGATTTAATGTCACCCCAGGTCAATCACTGGGAGCCCCACGGGGCCTCATAAATAGGACACACACATCTTCAAACCATGTCAAACATGCCTACAAAGTTTCAGAGCTTGTGATAGAAACTATGGAAATAGTTGATTACACAAGGAAAGTTTGACAGAGACAGGTGGACAGGCCAAACACTCTATACATCCCAGCATACCTCGATTCTATACATCCCAGCATACCTCGATTCTATACATCCCAGCATACCTCGATTCTATACATCCCAGCATACCTCGATTCTATACATCCCAGCATACCTCGATTCAAAACATCCCAGCATACCTCGATTCTATACATCCCAGCATACCTCGATTCTATACATCCCAGCATACCTCGATTCTATACATCCCAGCATACCTCGATTGTGGAGGCATAAAAACTCTTCAATTTAAAATCATTCAAGCACCTCCAATTCTGTAAACTTATCCTCTACCAAGTTTATTAGGAAACAACAAGTGAGAAATGCCTACATTGTAGTCAAAACCTGCGGCAGTGGCAATAATACAGTGAAAGGCATATCAGCGGAGGTAGTGGTAATTGTAGAAAAAAAACGCCATCTGCCAGAGTTTTCATGCCCAGGGAAGTAATTTTCAGGTTCTAATCCACAATTGTAGGAATTGCGTAATATTAGGTCTGACACCATATATATTCACTTCAGGGGGTTTTCTAGACACTTTTTTCATCGTGGTAACCACGATGAAAAACAATTACAAATTGAGTTTTTGCAAAATTTTGTAAATTGAGTTTTATTGCCGAAAATTGAGTTTTCTAAAATTTTGAGAATTTACTCGCCGAAGGCGCGCGAAAAATTGAGTTTCTACGAAATAAATTGAGTTTCTGAGTAATCTAAACTGAGTTTCGTCGTCTGTTATCCCGTCCCCCTCCCCCAAAACCCCCGCGAGAAAGAAAAAAAAACGTGTGACCAGCCACGCCACTCGAGTCGAGATAAGCACTCAGGATTTGTAACTGATGTGCAGACAGATAACTTGTGTACCTTTATTATTCAATCGTATAGCTCCGATAAGGACGTCTGGTCTTGAACTGTTCTCATTTCAGTCGTATAGGTCCGATAAAGACATTGTCCTGAACGTTTCTCATTTCAAAGCAAATTGTTTGGCGACGTTTTCGACGATCGAACTAGTCCGCCATTTTGATATTTCAAAGTTACGTCCCCTCTTTTTTAGTCCACTCGGGAACCACTGCTGTCATACTGCTGTGGCTTATGAGTCTGGTCTCCGAGACATGCTGTCCGTCAATCTCCGTGTTTTTCGGTTAAGTTCGGAACCAAGACAACGGCCAAGCATTTTCTCTCTCAGTCAACATTTCACTTGGATGCGTGTGACGTTGAAAGACGTTTCCCCAGAAACAAGAAACGAACAAAACAGACATTCCCCAAAATACAGCTGATGTACCATTTGGGAATAAATACACAAAGTGAGCAATGCAGATTGGTGTAAAAACAAAAGATCCACACTCTCTCCTGCGCAACTGGGGATCTACATGTGGGCATATGCTATAACATACAAAATATACGTTTTTATGAATAATTTTGTTTCTGCCCCATGGAAATTTCTGAAACCCCAGTATGTTTTGTAAACAAGTCCCACACCACATACTACAAAATAGGGTGCATATTGAGTTTAATTTACAATTTTTGGCCATTTATCTGCGTTTACCAAGCAGCATTGGATTTTTTTCGTGAAATCCACAAAACTTCACAACCACCATTGTTTTATTTTTTACGTCTCTTATTAACATTTTTATTGCCATT
Source organism: Hanleya hanleyi (assembly GCA_036873755.1). Classification (NCBI taxonomy): domain Eukaryota; kingdom Metazoa; phylum Mollusca; class Polyplacophora; order Lepidopleurida; family Hanleyidae; genus Hanleya; species Hanleya hanleyi. Next base: position 20,385 of record JAVTVY010005559.1, on the reverse strand, counting down.
TCTTTCCTGTCACTTACAAATACCCAGACACTTACAATACTCAACCACCAACTTTGTCAAGGATTGGTTAACTCATGGAAATGGACAAGGGACAATTTTTATTTCTTGACTATACGTATAGATTTTTTAAACTAAAGTAAGCTATTTGTAGGGAAAATATTTTCACTTTTGACCTATCACAATCCAGAGCTAAAGTACTCTCCCCCACCCCCAAAATAATCGACCAAATAGAACTTCCCGAGATAACTTGGATTTTAAAACTCTCTTGTTTTATTCGCGCTCATTCGCGAATGTATTTATTGTAAGTTTCCCACATTCAGAAGGGTATTCTCACTGTATACTTATCAAACAAACTTGTATGCAGCTATGTATGACACGCAACTTTGCTTGATGAGCTTCATAACAATCCTGAAATGTTCATTCACGATGAAAAATTGTCGCGAATTTATTTATTGTAATTGTCCTACTAAAAAGATAAAAAAATTGAGATTCCAGACTGCATGCGATGAAAAACCCGAAAAAATTGAGTTTTGTTGTTTATATTGCGCGCCGTAGGCGCTGAAAAATTGAGTTTTTCATTTTTTTGAAATTGAGTTATATAAAGGAAAAGTGTCTAAAATAACCCCTGCACTTTCCCTGTTCAAAATGGTAATGTCTTGGTACAAGTATCGTGTATGCCAAATTTCAAAACATTCAGTTCAGCCGTTGATTTTTGCAAATCAAAAAGGCTATAAATATTTGGAATCCAAATAAATTTCAAGGATTTAGTTATAGCGCGAAAATCTACGCTCTTCAGTCTCCCTTCTCGCTTACGTTGCCTAGCAAAATGAAAAATTTATATTTCCTTAATTTTCAATGAATTTAGTATCAGGTTTATAACTTTGATCTGTGAAACTATGGAATGGGGTGGAAGGCTTAATCGAACTGTCCAAGAGGCATAATGACACTTTTCACTATTCAAATTAAGGCATGTGACAGTCTTGATTTTCGATCAGAATAATTAATTAGGTTTCTGTATTTGCGTATGTTATCACCTGCAAAATAAATTCCCTGACACTCTTTTCCATACAGCAAGTCAATACCAAGACATGGTTTGCTCCTTCTATATAAATGATTACCTATTTCATTCTTAGGAAATATCATATCATCTGACAAGTTCGGCCAAGCCTTTTCGAAGGTTGCTAATTTTATTAATTTTTTTTTTTTAAATTCTGCAAATAAGAGACATTTATAGTCAGTATCTATGGATATCTCCATATACTCAGTTCGTGAATATGTTTGTCACTAAGTCATTCTGAAGGTAATTTAAGCGCGAAATGTCAGAGTTAGTTCACTAAACAAGGTCTGTGTGTAAGAGAATGATGTCGAATTCTCGTTATTATCTTTTGGTGCATCAAATTATTGCATTCACGAAAATGACTGCCGAGTTAAAGTCAATATGAAAAGTATCTAGGTATCAAAATCAAACTCAAAAACTCCTCCAGGAAATCAAGGCCCTAGCTTTTGACAACGATGTCAAATAGATCGCTTTTATGGTCAGTATCAGCTAATAAATGACGTCCTTCCATTCGTAAAACTGATTGACAGAGTAACGTATACTGTGAAGTATAGAACGAGTAAATTCTAGCAGAAATGGGCTCTGACTTGAGAGAATGATGTCAAATGCAATATGTTTCTGCCCATTGTATGCTGATACACATAAGTATTGAATTTACGGGAATGATTAATGCTAATTTAAAGGGATTCAGAGTGCCGAAGAGGACGGGAACATCAATACCAACGAAGCAAATGCCCTGGCTTGCGAGAATGAGGATAGAGAGGCTGTGTTCCGAAAGAGGATCATTCAAAATAGCTATATGCCAAATTTCATGCTTGTAACCGAAAGTGCACAATATAACTGCACAACTATGATGTATTGTTCGCGCACAGGGTTGCCTAACTCAATAAATAGTCATTTCTGTATTATAAAACCAGTTGCGGATCAAGTCAGTTTTGAGTATTATTAATGAGTCGTTATAGCTGAGAGAGTAAGTGCAACTCCAGGGATTGAAGGGTTATTGTTTCGATTCCATAGAGGGTTAAATTGTTCTTCCTTTCCAGATATCCATATATGCGAATTGCTTGGGGGGTAAAGCTAAACATCGTACCGAATTGTCATTTCTTTTAGTGGCATCTTTATTCGGCGAAAGTTGGTGAGCTGTTCCCCTTACTTCTGAAACGTAATTGTTGCGTTTGTTTTTATGATGCATGATCTATAATTTGATACCAAGTATTATTCAATGTTAATCACAATGACAATGCGTTACTTGTCTACATCTTCACCAATTTGTGAATTATCTAGATTTGGTAGAAAAATGATTACTAGAAGTAGTGAACTTATTCTTCTACTTACTAAGCCTATGACTATGCAAATTAGCTAAACCACTGACGAGGTTGCGGCTCATCTTCCTTTGTATATAAGCAATTCGAGGATCTTAAATTGTGTATACATGTACATACTGTTCAGTGAAAATGGTGATATCTGAAGACAATGACTGATGTGTCGATCGACAGCTTTTAAGCGACTGAAGTATCGTATGTGTTGACGTAAGCGAATTGAAGTTTGAACGGTAATCAACGAAGCAATAATTCATTCCACCGAATATAGTTGCAAATGAATTCAAACGTGTCTGAAGACAGGGTTGTCATGTGAGATCGGAGATTGAAAAGAAAAGTGTGGCAGAGATCACACTCTCTTAGCGCATGCGTATTTCAACAAGCGCTGAATGAGCGCAAAGACCTCAGTCGGGGCAACAGGGTCAGTAGGGGAATAGTACATCACTGAATAACATAGGGCCGGATGCCAAGCTCAATTTTGCATTTGTTGACGTGAACTTCACCAATGGTAATTAACGTGAGATTGAGGGTTCCCCACTAGCATGTCCAGCTAGGGATGTGGAAGTCACATTCCCCGCAAATAATATTTCTTTGATTTCACGTGCTTGAAATATTGGGGTATGGAATAGAGTATATTGATGGAAAACCTGGAATACTGCTTGAGACATTAGGCCCCTTCCCACCCACACCTCCCCATGAGAGGACACCCCCACCCAAATCAACACGTTAGCGGCAGAAATGAGACCCTGTGTGACTAGTTTTACCAACTTGCTTGTGATTTTATGCTATTGGCCCTACACATCAACACTTCATATTTTGTATGTGTACAGTATAGCATCCTCATTGACAGAATCCTCTACAAAACACAACTGATTTTACCGACACTTCGTTCTGATCTGTGTCAGCATCATGTGCGGATTCAATGAGCTCGGAATAATTTTGTATATTGGTGTTACAGGTCACCCTCACCATAATGTATCAATTACCATGGACTTGTACATGTATCACATTCATATTGAATGGTGATGGCTGATGAGAATATTGCCCATATGGAACAAATGGCTGGATTCCAGCGAATAAAAAGTTCCTGTTAATCATAAACAACATACAATTAATAATACTATCAAATAATTATGTATATTCCTTGTCGACATCAATATAATACAGTCAATATTATGACTGAATCAGGGTAACAGATATCCAAGGGTATATATGTCTACATTAAACTGAAGGAGACCCATGATGCGTATTATATTATGTTGTAAAACTTCACTTGCTAATCTCGCTTATGTTGCTTATTATGAAAATGAAGTTATGAAAATAAATTTAGTATGATTGCCCAGTATCCTCAAATTAGAAATATCTTCAGCAGCTAAAGTTAAGCCAATCATAACAATATATAACACCATGGTACTCAGGAAATGAAGTCTTTGTTTCTAGAAGCTAAATCATTTCTGACACATTCAAGTCCTCACCTGGTCAAGGGAGATAATTTAAAAAAAAACAAAAAAAAAACAAGTATAGATCCACACTGGCGCAGACCAGAAAGTTTTATGACCTTTGATGATATTTGTGGAGCATGCTGCAGGACTTCAACTTTCATGAATCCGATATTATCCACACAACCCATTCTACATGATATTTTTGCCATAGCACCGATAAACTAGATCCCTTCATTAATGTGGTCTAGATCCAGGAGCTATTGGGGGCTGCAGGTTTTGTAAAAGTTAGATCCAATTATTCTGAGAGAAGGAATGAAGTCCGGCATGGTTGTTTTGAGGTAAAACTGGGCATCCTTGAAAATGTCTGACCGATTGACACATGTATCACTCTGCCGGTCATCATTACATGCGTAATGTTTATTTCCTGAGGAATCAGGGGGGGGGGGGTTGTGGCCAATCACTGACTCTGATGCTTATGTGCTTCATGACCTACGTGACAGGTTTATGGACTTTACAACATGTTGGCAGAAGATTATTGTATCTTACATCAAGTTCATGGCTGGAACTATGAAATAAATTTAAAGGTAAACATATGCCAAAGCATTGTACATGTATATGTGCTATGTCGCTGTAAATTGCAGGATTAGTGGTCTGTGGACTGCATGGTACAGTTACGGGCAGCGGCACATGTCTGCATAAGTTTTTCAGTGCTCTCCAGGTAAATGCCATGACTGGAAATATGAAATTAATTCAAAAGTAAACATGCCATATATGACATTGTACATGTATAAGCTTATACATGTGACATGTTGCTGTGAATCACACGTTTTTTGGCTTGTGAACTACATGATACTGTTATGGGCAGCAGCACATGTTTGCAGAAGTTTATTGATGGTTTTCCAGTCCGAAACAGGCAGGGAAATATGAATTTGACCCAAAAATCAACCGGACTATTACATAAAAATACTACAATATAGTACATGTTGTTTGTGTTGAAGTTTCGCACAATTTGGATTTCACGGACTACGTGACAGGTTTATCATGTACGACACGTGTTGGCGGAACTTTATTGATTGTTTTCCAGTCCGAAACAGGCAGGAAAATATGAATTCGCAGAAAAAAGCAAACCTGCATTTTACATAACAAAGACATAAATTTGGTACATGTGCTGCGCGTTGATAAATCGCACAATTTTTATTTGGCAGACTACGTGAAAGTCTTATGGACTACGGGACATGTTGGCGGAAGTTTTCCAATGCATTCCCAGTCCCAAGCAAGGAAGGAAATATGAATTTGACCCAAAAATCAACATGACTATTACACAAAAATGCTACAATATTGTACATGTTGTTTGCGTTGAATTTTTGCACAATTTGGATTTCAAGGACTACGTGACAGGTTTATCATCTACGCCACATGTTATCAAAACTTTGCTAATGGTTTTTTAATCTGAAACAGGCAGGGAAATATGAATTTGCAGAAAAAAGCAAACCTGCATTTTACATAATAAATACATGAATTTGGTACATGTGCTGCGCGTTGATAAATCGCACAATTTTGATTTGGCAGACCACGTAAAAGTCTTATGGGCTACGGGACATGCTGGTGGAAGTTTCAATGCATTTCCAGTCTCAATCAAGCATGGAAATATAAATTTGACCCAAAAGTAAACATGAATTTTGAATAAAAACAAAGAAAAATAGCACATGTTGTTTGCGTTGAATTTTCATACAATTTGGGTTTCAGACTATGAGACAGGTTTGCCATCTAAGTTATATATCAGTGGAAGATTACGGATACTTTTTTCGGGCCCAAACATGCAGCAAAATAAAAAATAAACGAAAAATAAAACATGCATTTTACACAACATTACAAGTATATGAACCACGCCCCCTTTGTTCCGTTATTGATTTAACGACTAATTGGCTATAGTTCGATGGAACGAGACTGATCTGCGTTAGAACATATGTCATAGAACATGTTCGCATAGATCTGGAGTAATGAAACACTCTTGGAAACAAGAAATGACTCAAAATACAAACCCGGAAATGGAAAACAACAACATGTCTTGGTTTGCGCGACCTTGGTGACCTTCCCCACCGTAAATTTTATTTCGGGAAATAGAGCCTAATAACGTGTGTGCTGGTGGAAAGGGAATATTTCCTGCCTCCTAGATTTTCACAAGCTTTCCTTTGATGGGGAAAAGAGGGAGAGAACGGGTGTAGTTTAGCCAAAGGGGGGGAGGGGGGAGAAAATTGATGGGAAATCTGACCTGATTTGGCAAGGTCGTTTGAGGTTCAGCGATTTGGGTTCGGCTTCGCTGTGAGTTTCAATTCGTTTCAAATGGTTCCAAAAGGATTTAAAAAGTTTCAATTTGGAATGGAGTCTATCGGGGGAGAGAAGAAGCGAAAAATCGCATTGTCCGTCTCTCCAAGCTGGAGGGCCGCCATGTTCAATCTCTCGGTGGATGCAGGACAGGACCGGATAGCTCTGGTTTCGAGATCGAGGTGGAACCCGACTACAGAAGCAAGGCCCACTGCAATGCATTGCAATGGGGAACCCCATTATTTCAATTGTGTCCAAAGAAAAAGTGCAAGATTTCGTCGGGAACCATGACGATCCCTATTGGAAATACTATGAGTCGTGGGTTCCCCATATGACAATTATTTGGCGGGAGATTTCACGTTGCGTTCCTAGACCTCCGTCTGATCGACGGAGGTAAAAAGTCACAAGCAGAAGAACAACAACAAGAACAACAACGCGAGCCTCCCGTAGACCTACGTGCCGCAGGTAAAAAGACAAATTGGCATATTGATTCTGTTCATGCAAGTCGTTGTAAGATAGTGCGACACCAGCTTGAATGGTCAGCTTAAAGTGATATCCAACAATCAGCTGAAATCAGCCACTCGTAATAAGATTTTAAAGGCTAAAATTTCACCTAAGCATACATTTATTCACCAAAATAATCACACTCGTAGAAAGAATCGATACAATACTTAAGCAACGTTCAATTCATTTTTTCCCGTACATTTTGTTCCCGATGTGAGAAGGAAGTCTTTAAGTGCATCTACAAATATGATATACATATATTGACCAGACGATTGTTTACACATGGTCGCCATACAAACACGGGGTGAAATGTTAATATTGGGACTATCGAACTTATCCTTTCTGTAAATGTTTGTTCACTTCAAGTACAGATATCGTGAAAGAGATAGCATAGTCATTCAAATTGCACGTGAAGATTATCCGTAGTGATAACCAGCGAAGGGGGTTTCAGTCCAAGAAAAACGAAGTTGAAGATCGATATGCAGCTGTTTATTTCCACGCATGTAAAAGTGTTCAGTGTTGAAATCGGATAGTAATAGAGCTCTTCAAGACAGACGATATTACTGAATTACATAATTGCATTAGTGACTGAATGGCTGAATTGTGTAATGTTGGCACCTGCTATAATGTATATGTACGTAACGCTGACCAACTTCCTGGATGTCCCAAAGCGAACGGTTATCATCGTCGGACTATACTGTTATATGTAACATCGACTGTGCATAGACTTTATGGCTTACAGCTTAAAAACTGCCATGCGCATTTATTGTGCTGTAATCCTCTGCATAATACTGTCCGCTCTTTCTCGTGATACATTCTTCCTATGATAGTGAAATTAACAACGTGAAACATCAACTCCACGTGGGCTTTCCGGTCAAGTAACGTGAATATACGTGGTCTGCATAAAACTGGACACGAACCGTGGCGTATATGTATGTATAAAATATATTTAAGTCTGTTTCAACATAGGAGGATAGGACAGGAATGGCTGACTAACCGAATTTCCCCAGCCTTTAGTAGTCTTTTGGGCTTCTCAATGGCTTGCAGTATGGTCGTGGATATTCACGGACTCGGATTTATTCTGGAATTGGAGCCAATTAAGTATAAGAATCGCAAGCGCAGCGTCAAATCAATCTACAAGACTCAAACAATTTTACTGGGCCATATATTCCCCATGTTGTACAAACAAATGGAAATATTATTCAAAACATTTTCAATATTAAGTTTTCATTTCATTGTCGTGTATTTCTCAGGTGAATGTGACTTTATATTGGAATGAAATATCACTCCGGTTGCATTGTTGACAATTTTCGAGCAATTTGACACTGAGATCGGATTCTTATACTTAACTGGGTTAAGCCTAATTTACTAAAATAATGTATAAATTAACTATGAAATTATTGTTCTATATATCTTCTTTAAATGTCTCTCTCAGGTCTAGATTGACAATGGGTGAATTTTCATAACCATATTCCAAGCCATTGCGAAGAAACAAAATGACTGACACGGACTAAGAAAATTCGCTTAGTCCGGTTTTCTGCTCTCATCCCCCTAAAAACAGTAACACAGCGTGGTATATTATTCTCAGAAATTGTTGGTGTATCGGTCAAATTTTCGAAAGTATTTCGGCCGAATCCCAAAATGAGATCCCGTTTTATTTTGCTTAGATTCACGTGGTACCTGAAATAGTATCTTCATGTTGCTTCAGTTTCCTGAGGTGATCATCTTCACGGCCCATGCAGTTCCTCACACCAGTGTTGTTCAGATTTGGGAGCTTAGCATTAAAATTGAGCCTGTATTTCTTTTTAAAATCGCTTTTTGGCAGATCTTTCTGGCCGATATAATGAAGTCACAGAAATTTATCCAAGAGGCGTACAAACACGGGAAATCTTGAAGAAGCCAACCTTAGTTAACGTTATCAACATCATTATGGGGTAACGTCCTGTGATTTGAGCTAGACAAGAAAAATTTCTGAGGACCGCTCAGTGGTTTCATATTCACATGACTTACTTCTTCGGTGTGGGAATTGAGCTGATACTCTGTGACTTGTAGCTTATCATATTGGGGTCATTTTGGGCCTATTCGCATGACCTCAGGCTCTCCGTAAATTCAAAATGGCGGCCATGTGACGTTTTCGTCAGATTTCTTGAAAATTTCTGCATTGAAAAGTGAGCAAAACATATTCTATTTCGTAACAGATTATTATTTACTAATTTATAATGCAGTTTTTGCGAAGAAAACGCTTGAATAAAAAAATCGGAAAATCAGACATAAGAAAAAACGGCCAAAAATGCCATTTTTGAAGTTGACATCACTGTGAACGCATCATGACGGCCATCTTTGATTATTATTACATTTTCTAGTAGAGCATGACTCAAAGATATAGTGTGGTAAGATTCAACCCCCTGACTTCGAGGATAGTGAAAATATTTAAGGGGGGCACTTTCCGCCCCCCCCCCCCACCCAGGCTACGGCACACCCCAAATTGCCCAGGCCAGATAGGGTTAAATGTTCGCGAGTCTAAGATGACACGATGGTATCAACTATGTATCTATGTTGTTTCAACGTGCACCAACCCCCAAAACATCTGACGCTACCGACGAACCTTAATTTTGTTTTAACGCACGTTTGCCCATTTTCAATGGTAGCGACGAAATATCAACGTAAGTGCTACATGTATCTGGAAGCCTTCATACCAGCAACAATCGGGAGCTTCATTCGTTGACGTTTTGTGGGCAACCTGAAACCATCGTATGGGTTTTTGCATCCATAATTCAGAAGCGCAACTTGTGGACGACCGAGCAATGGTTACCATGAACCCACAAACATCTATATAATTCGAAAAGATGGTCATCGCCACGTTTTCAGGAGAAAAGGTGCTTTAACCCTATCTGGCTTGGGCTTTTGGGGACCTGTCCAGGCCTGGGGAGGGGCCATTTCGTCCGCCCCCCACCCCCCCCCTCCCACACTCCTCCCCTAATTATTTTCCATACCCCTTGAGCTAGGGGGCTGAAACTTACCACACTATACCCTTGGGTCAAGCTCTACCAGAAAATGTAAAGAACTGCCGAACAGACTCGGGAAATCTGATCAATTACAAGCTTCTGAAACGTATATTGTCTGAGCTTACAAAAGATACAAATATGAATAACTGTCCGTATCGCCCAAGAGGTGTTGTAGATCTGTCATTTTGAACAAGTAGGACAGCATATGACTCGAAAATAGAGTTTGGCTGATTGGCTGACGACATCACGTGGTGTTGATTTCGGGGATTTCCTTCTTATAGTTGCCAAAAGTAGGCTGAAATGGATGCATACGATCCTAGGGTCAGTCTTATCGCATTTAGATGACTCAGATGGTTACAGGTTGCATTTAGTGTGTCTAAATGGAGTTCTTGCTATTCGAGGGACTATATTCCTCTGAATATCCACGAGAAGTTGCGAATGCTGGACGTTATATGAGGCACATCAGCCCCCACCTCCCACTCCCCCGGGAGAATACTACGCTAGATTAACTCATGATTATCCAGAAGCAGCACAATCATGCTATAAATGCGTCATGGTAACGTTTTGCTAAATTATAATGTTCTTCGTGAATATCATATTATATCAGAATGGATATTTCAATAATATTGCGAGAATACTTTTCAAAACATTTTGCAATAATGTTGTGTTAACGTATAATTAACAAACGACATTAGTATTTGACAGACACTGTCAAGGCATTTTCAAGTGATGTTAAGCCGGGACACACGACCAATTTTTTACTGACCATTTTAAAATATTTGAAGTAAATTGGCTGATGCACTTGTAATGTTCAATTTATTGTTGTCAATTCTGGTCTTTACACTGCGTGTCCTTTACACTGCCATGCCCGGTCGATGAGTGATCGATAATATCGAATGGCTTTGAGGGCGGGTGTAAAATGTACACAAAAATTGTCGTCGCTAGTTTTCTATCCATATTTCAGCATTCACAATGATGAACTGTATGTTTTGATCTTAAACTCGTTATGGGGCACGACGGCGAGGAAAATCCGTTCAACGACAGGTATCTACAGAGCTGTCTGTGAGCTGTGCAGTAAATTGGACTGGCTGGTGGAGGATGTCGTTAAATTGATGTTACCAGCAGAATCATCACGTTTGCAACATATACCTTTGTACATCTTCAAGACCCGAGAAGTCAACACGAAGGAGACGAATATGAAAACGCCCTGGGTACTATTGAACAGGGCGAAAATAACCCAGAGTACTTCAACAGGGAATACATTGCCAAGATAACCCAAAATCCAGGTGAAACCCATCACAGCTGATATTCTAACATAAACCCAAAGTCGACTCCGTTTTTCTTCGACAAGCTTCATATCCGTCGCAAGTCGTCCAATCGCCCGGATGTGATAGACTGTGTACGCGAAACAGATGGCGTTGAATAGAATATGAAGTGTCACGGGCACAACAAAAGTAAGCAATAAAGACTGTTTGTCTGCAATCCAACAAACTCCACCGTCACCGTAACCAATAGAAACTGATGTAAAATAGTTTAAAATTGCCACGACAGCAATGACAAGTAATGGAAGGCCCCATGCTATTAGAAAATACAATACGAATCGCTTGCCCCCTCGACCTTTGCTGGAGGAAACGAAAGTGGTGCCACTAAATGTCCTTGCTAGGTCAAATGCCAGGATGTTGCCCCAAGAAAACGAGGCTAGCCATAGCATGTGCTGTACAATGGCAGAAACCTGACACGTGTATTCATTTCTCCGTGCTACAGTCCCGCTCAGAACAAACAGAAATTGGGCAAGGAAAATCGCAACAGATAAATTCATGATGCATTTCCCAGCGATATTTCTTAACTTGTGGAATACGCAGTAAGTCATAAAAGTGAACAAGAGACCAGAAAGAGACAATGATATCCCGATGACTGTCACATAAAATTCCACGTCGCTTTGAATGTCCGTTGCCCTCGAGTACTGCTGTTTGATCAATGCCTCTATATCATTTGAACATACCATGGCAATATCCTGTGTAAGAAATAATGTTGGGAGTTTCAATGTGGACAAGTTCTGTTGGCCAGTTATGTTCAGAAGATTTTGGCGATCGTAATTCACTCGATTACAAGATGGTTCAGCTAACTGGCCACAAACGGAAAACGTTTTAAATGTAATGTAGTTTTGAAATTTTGTATGACTTTGCACATCCGAACACATTTCCGGTATAAAGCTGACATTGTCTACTTTCCAAGAAACTTGCATCGGGAAAGGAATTGCCATTGATGTATAGTTTTCAGATGTATCACTCTCGAGTTCTAGGAGGTCTTGAACTTCATTTTCAGTATACTCCTTCACCGGTGAGAGACAAGTCAGTTTGAATGGCAACTTGTTATTCCTTAATATCGCTCCTTTGATTTTCCATTGATCGTCTGAATTTGTATAATTGATCAATCTTTCCAATGAAGCAACCAAATTCAAAAACGAAATATCGCTTATTAAATAATAAGCCTTCAGCAAGATGAACGCTTGGTTAGTTTCGCTTTCATTCCCTTTCCTTTGTTCATAAGTTTGCTCTCTACAAGTCTCAACAGAAACGTTACGTGTTCCCGGAACCCTTTTCTCCACGACATCGCAGACAGCCGCAGATGACTCGTTCGCGACATCAATATTTAGGGCCAAGTACCATATAGTAAATGCATTGAGCGATGTAGAATTTGCACAAATTAGCGCGTTGTCATGTCCGACACCGGTACTTTTGTAACCGTACTCGCATTCATCAAACCGGGGATTTGGAGGCGTTTCCCATTCGGACGTAAAATCGAATAACAAAGAAAACGTGAGACCTGTTGGATCTGTGCGAACGCCAAACTTGTACGTCCAGCAAGAGTTGATGCTACCAGAAAATTGGCTGCATCTCAGACAGTGTTTGTTCCTCGCAATACCATCAACCAAGTAGCGAACCGGTTCAAGATATTGGTCACACAACTTGTTCGGCTGTGGGCACTTGTTCACAACAAGAGAGACACAATCCCTCAGAACCATGGCTTCAATTTCTGGAATCTTTATGATTACCGAACAGTTTTTCTTCTCCAGGTCAGAAAGAGTTAAACTTGAAATCGGGCGGCTCATTATGAAAGCCTTGGCATCACTTGAATTGAACGGACACGTGAGTTCCTGCTTGAAGGCTCTCACCTGACGAACGTCAATGGAATGACATAGTGCACAGTATATATTTTTAAACGTGTACTCTCCGTTGTTCAGAAAAACTGGCATTAGGAAAATAAAACGGTCTTCGTCGCCTCCTTCACACTTAGTGATCGTAATCTGATCTTCAAAACTCACGGGGCATTTTGAAATCATCATGAGCGATCCAAATGTGAATACGTCATTGTGTACACATCTGTAACAGCTTCGTCCCTCACACATGTGGGGCGCATTGGTCTTATTTTGTTTGCTCGAACATCTTTGCCAATAGTCACGACAACAGTCCCTGTATATCTCACACGCAGCGTCACAGCTACAGGGTCTGTTCCTGTATCGGAACGCCGTTTCGCCACATTGTTCATCGCATGACATATTTGGGCAGATGGGATCCACAGGGTCAACACCGGAAGTCGTCGTATTTTCCCACAAGCCATGGCTCTCTGCAAGATTGAAAACATCAACGTCATACAAAATCGATTAAACATCCGTGTATATGTTTAACCCTACCTGGCCTGGGGGGGGGGGGGCATTATGGCCCCCCTACCAAACTTTCTGCGTTATCTCCGGAACGACGAAAAATGGAGTGCTGAAACTCCGGGACTTTATAGTTTATCATATTGGGGTCATTTTGAGCCATTTGCATAACCCCCTGAGCAGAGGATCATTGGTAAATTCGAGATGGCGGACACGTGGGGTACCAGAAAAGTGATGTTTTTGTCATATTTCTTCAAAATTTCTGCTTTTCCGCGATGAAAATTGGGCAAAAACTATTTTATTCCACATAACATTAATATTTACTCATTTATCATGAAGTTTTTGTGGAGAAATTGCATAAATAAAAAAATCGGAAAATCCGACCGAAAAATCGATCAAAAAATGACGTTTTTGAAAATGACGTCACTGTGACGTCATCAAAGCGGCTATCTTGGATTTTTTTAACATTTTCTGGTAGAGATTGACCCAAGGGTATAGTGTGGTAAGTTTCAGCCCCCTAACTCAAGGGATAAGAAAAATAATTAGGGAGGCCATTTCGGCCCCCCCCCCCCAGGCCTGGACATGTCCCAAAAAGCCCAGGTCAGATAGGGTTAATCGAAGTCTTACAGTTTTGTATGTAAAGTATCAAAATATATTTTAACATAACAGTTTAATTATACTATAATTATATTCCTACATTGTGAAACACCCTGCCAGAAAATACTGGCTCGGGTGAGAATCGAGCCAGTATTTTCTGGCAGGGTGTTTCACAATGTAGGAATATAATTATAGTATAATTTATCCCTGAAGATGACTGCAATTATAACAGTTTAAGGCTACCAACGATATGGGTGTTTCATATATCTCTTTGGTGAATTTTGAATGTTTAACGATTCATGTCAACCATACGAACACTATATTACAGAAACCGGATCGACAAATGATTACACCGGTACTATCGAACGCCTTCGCATTCCAGGATGCTCTGTAACAACTGCTAATGACACAATTGTCGCAACTGCGTCAATTGTGCCATGCGTAGTTTCTAGAGACGAGCACCCAGATCCCTGGATATTTGTTCTGATTAATTGTGAGCTTGACGTCTCCTGGAAGTTTTCAGCTACGATAGACTAGACTAGAGAATCAAATTGCCGTTTCTGGAAATACCTTGAAAATTCTACAAGACATATTTCGGATCACCGATTGAGTTTCTATTAACGGAAGTTACGTAATTTTAGAAAATTGGGCTTCACAATTCTTTTAAAATACAGTAGATTTACGTCTCCGAAGAAAAGTTCTAGTAGACATTTATATTTGCCTAACTCTAGTCATTAGCCTAACTCTGACGACTGTGGTTTGATGTTCACAGGGTCTATAATCACAGGTGTCTGCTCTGACATTCAATAGGCAACCGTCCTCCATAAAAAGTTCCTTGTCACTAATGTGGATTTTTTTCATATTACGCTGTAAGCTAACTTGTACCGAACAATCATCAGTTTTCAATGATGTCGACGGTCTTTTCCAATTCGTTTCCCCAATCAGTGTTTTCACCCAGTCATTGTTGGGAGTTTAGCGTATCCCAGTTTCATATTGGCTGTGGATTTTCGTTCGAACACCGTTAAGGTCGAAAACGCATGGCTTACAAACGGACACTATAGCCCCTGAGTAGGTGGAATAACACTCAAGTTAAGAAATATTGCGCCGGAGAACCTTAGCTCCGGTGTAAATTCACAGTTAAATGTACTGGCAGAAAAGGTGCCAGTACAATGAACGGTAAAATTACGTTACACCGTATTCTACAATTACCGCTTTTTAACAGGATTTGAGCTGTACAATGTTGCACCGTGTTTTATAATTACCGTTTATTGACAGGCATTCAACTGTATATTGGGTTGCACTGTAATGTACAATTACCGTCTTTTTAACAGCCTTCAGCAACGTAGGTCACTGGAAGGCTCAAATGGTCATTGCTTTTTTGCGTATTTCAGCTCTTCGTGTTTACAAATGCGGTCACCACAAGCTTTGTAAATACTCACGAAGGAATCTGCGAAATTATTACACGAATAGTAGGACACAACTAAAGTCAGATAAAACTAAAACCAAACCGTGCTATAGACCGAAAATTAAAGTTAGCCGCCTGTCCCTCTCAGTGCGTGTTCTGATAATGCCCTGAATGTTGTATCGTACAACGCAGGTGTTGGATTTTTCCTGCAAATTGGCGCTTCGTGTGCAAAGATAGCAATCTCCTTTCAGAGAGAACAGGATTTTTTTTTGTGACGTGTGTGCTCAGTTTACCATTCCAGTTCATGTCAACTGAAATATCACAGTTCAATTTACAGATTAATATGTTTACGATTAAATGTACTGTAAACACCATCATACACTTACTGTGAAATAACGGTAATTTATAACAGTGCACGTGAGAACGTAGTATAGAACAAGGCAACACCGGAGCTACAGAGAACCTGTACCTTATACGATCGTATTTTGTCACAAACGTGTTACGTTTTTCACTATGTTGAACATTGTAGCAACTAATAATGACACAATTGTCATCAGTGACACAATTGTCATTAGTAGTTGCTACAGAGCACAGAATAAAAAAACAAGCTATATAATTAAATACCGGTACGCATTTCACTTTTTTCTCCCAACATTGTTTACAGAATTTCGATTTTTTTTTTGGTCATAGCCTGAAA
Organism: Hanleya hanleyi; assembly: GCA_036873755.1. Lineage (NCBI taxonomy): Eukaryota > Metazoa > Mollusca > Polyplacophora > Lepidopleurida > Hanleyidae > Hanleya > Hanleya hanleyi. Next base: position 4,373 of record JAVTVY010005559.1, on the reverse strand, counting down.
AATTTTTTGTTTACTCTTGTAATTAAACTGAGCTAATTCGATTCAGTCTCTTCGGTCCGTCCCTATAATCTGTCGAGATAACGGACTTCAGACACGGTATACGGTGATCGACCTGAGTTAACAGCCTTCCCTTCCCAGCCGAGCAGAACAAACTGATTTTTTTTCTCCATAACCGGTCTGCACCGGCGGTTTAATTGGCGGCAAATCTTCCATTCCATGCCCATAATTGACCTGATATGAGCGTATATTCGTCTTGGTACATCGTCCACCTATACCCCTGGACAAAGGACCTTGTACGTTAACCCTACCTGGCCTGAGGCGGGGCGCCTCCCCCCCCCCTCCCAAACTTTCTGCGGTATCTCGGGAATGACAAGAAATGGAGAGCTGAAACTCCGTGACTTTATAGTTTATCATATTGGGGTCAGTTTGAGGCTATTTGCATAACCCCCCGAACGGAGGATCATGGAAAAATTCAAGATGGCGTCCATGTGGGGTATCAGAAAAGTGATATTTTTGTCAAATTTCTTCAAAATTTCTGCTTTTCCGAGATGAAAAGTGGGCAAAAACTATTTTATTTCTATTATTTTTCATGCAGTTTTTTATTTATTACATAAATAAAAATTTCGGAAAATCTGACCGCAAAATCGACCAAAAAATGCCGCTTTTAAAAATGACTTCACTGTGACGTCATCAAAGCGGCCTTTTTACATCTTGGAGTTTTTGCATTTTCTGGTAGAGCTTGATCCAAGGATATAGTTTGGTAAGTTTCAGCCCCGTAGCTCAAGGGGGTAAGAAAAATAATTAGGGCAGCCATTTTGCCCCCCCCCCTCCCCACCAGGCCACAACAGGTCCCAAAAAGCCCAGGCCAGATAGGGTTAAGGTGGAAAACCGCCCCAGACAAGGTATGATTTTAGATGAAAAATTAAACTTTAAATATGAAATGCGCGTCTAGAATAGCTGAACTATGACATTTTCGTAGACTCTCTCTGAAATATTGGGAGTATGAGTGTATGAGTATGAAATTGACAGTTTTGAGTTGAAAAAGCACGATTTGCCTATCTGTGAACATATGAAAATAAACTTTAACCAGAAAAATATTCACACATAATAATCATCTTTAAAATCCCTAGTTGTCCGTTTATCTTCATATAAAAAAATGAAACTGTATGGGATATTGTTTTGGTCATTTGGTGTTCATTTCAAATACGATAATTGAAGCAATTTTATTTGTACCTGTATGAACTGGCCGAATGGATAGATGAGTTACTATTTTGATTGGTGGTCTGCTGGTTCGAATCCCAAAATATTCGTCTAAGATCTTTCAATAATTTTATGCATTTCTCGGCTTTGCACCATGATTGCAATATATATGTGAATATTTGTTTCTAGAACGAATGATTCTAAATGGTCTGTATCACACGATATAATAGAGAAGAAAAGCAACTCCGAGTAGAGATAACAATTTCATTCTGTATATTTCGCTAATAGTTATAGCATCTTCAGCAGTGAACAAAGTACAAAGTACTTCTAAAGTACAGAATGAAATTGTCATCCCTACTCCGAGTTGCTTTTCTTCTCTATTATTGGAAAATCAATAGTGGTTCCAATGGATTCACACGATATAATATTCAGTAAATATTGCGAAGTTTTCTCTTTCAGTGCTAGCTCTGTCCGGGTGATTAGAGATTTGTACACAACAATGTCTGAACTAATTTATTCATCTTAGCATTAAGTCGTATCAAAAGTGAGCACAGAAAGCTCGTTCTGTTCGGTGAATTCGTACATATATATATATGTCCCTGATGAGGAATATTTATTACCCGTTGGGATATAAGCGATATCAACAATGGTCTTGCCGTTATGTTCTTGTTGTGGCAAGCAGAAGATAAAATGGCCAAATGAGAAAATTATCTGTTGACCAATCATGATGGGTCAATCGACAAACTGCAGTTTGTGGCCATATAGCAGATCCATTTTAATCCATACCGACAACAATTCTACCAGTGGCGCCTGTGCAGCTGGTGATCATCATAAACCCAGAAGGGCTGTTCGATCAAATGAAACTGGTCGCGCAACATATACTGTGGGCACTGTGAGCTAAAATCACATTCATTCGGAACTTTAAACATTGCTGATAACCCTTAATCCCCACATTGTGCGTAGTTGTCAAGCATACGACATATAGTCTGATCGTCACATACCGCATATATGGGACGGTATATTTACAGTACATTTATTTTACACGCCAAAAAACAAGAGACCCTGAGAAAGTCGTCGAAACTCGCAGACACTCAATTCAGTGAGTGAAGAATAAAATCTATTCATTTCATTTCCGTATTCGACTTGTTATTCCATGCAATTAACGGCGTTAACGTAAAAGGGACGGCACGAAGATATCTTGTAACAGCATCAATTTAGTCAAAAAAGGTGTAAAACAACGAGTAAAATATGCTTGGCCTAAGAAACCGTTTTCGCGGCGGTCAACCAGAATCTATTCAATTCCACTGGAGTCACGTGATCCGTTGTGAATGGACTGTTCACCGGGGTCGTTTGTCCATCTTATCGCGTACCAGGTCCTTTGGTTGAGCATTCCAGAGGGCCTTCTCCAGTTAGCATCGAATTTTCACGTGTCTGAGTTCTCCAAGCATTATCCAAAAACAATATCGTTACATATGTATGGACCATTCCTGATTTTCATCTACGCTGTGTCAGTTATGATGGCAGTCCATCATATAATCCGTAAAATTTGAACCCATATTAATCTCTATCGCTTGAATTTTCAGCGAAATGGGAGCTGCTGTCATATTGAGTTTCATGCTGAGCGCTATAATAACCCGCTCTCGATGGAAGAATTGGATGGCAAATCCCAACTTTGAGCTCGAATTTATCAAAGATGGGACACGAAATCGCCAAACAGTTTTCACTATAATCAAAAGCAACATATTTTCTACAAATATCAATACTTTTCTCCACCTTTTCAGACCCTGTTTGGGTGTGCCATATAATTTTTCTCACTTTTGACCTGATTTGACCCCAATAGGGGCCCCCAAAAATGATCTTAAATTTAAAAAATCAGAGTCCTACTTTGATCTCTAACATACAATGAACTAATCTAGCGTGTGTACCCATTTGTAAAAAAAATGCCATTGAAACCTTTTAAAGCGCGTTTGATGTCCTTGGTCGTCTATAGCCTTTTCCGGAAAGTTTATGAACTCCCCTTGAATAACTGCCACTCTTTAAGGTTAGAGGTATGGATAGCTGTTTCTGGGAGTAGTTGCCTCGGTTTCAGTCTTATCAAAGGCACCCGCAATTATTTTGAATAATATTTCGATAAACTGTTCCAAAATATTTGTTTGAAAACTAATCTGTTCATATTTTCCATACATGAACCAATGGATGCTGTATGCGTGTACATTAGAAAGTTAATCGTCTAGGAAAATAGAACATTCAATTACTATAGACAATTGTGAAGGCCTTTGGTACTTACAGGAAGTTCTCTGCATCAACACGCCCCTAGTAGAACAAGGGAGATAAAACCCTTTCCGACTTGGGCTATACCAATTGCTGAGCATTGAGAGCAATAACGATGGAATCCGCGAGTTGTCTCTTCAACTTCCGCTTTCATATCCAGTTTTATAGTTTAGTGATAATTAGGCAAAGCATAATATTATAAGATGATGACGTCCGTATTTTGACCGGGTCTATACATATGGTGACCAGACACTTAGATAAACGTAGATGTCTCCAATTTTAAGAAAGTTCAGTGCGCGAGTGCTTTTGTGCTACTGATTTAATCTGAGATTACAAAAAATGATAATAATAAAAATAAAGTGATCCGTCCCTGATCATGTTTTTCTTAAAAAAAAAACAATGACGAGAAATACCCACCAATTTAATTCGGCGGGTCTTACACATCTATTGATATGTGGTAAATATCCAAGGCAAGTTTAACATTTGCTTCTTATCGCTTTATGTCTTCCTCATATAAAATTCATGCAAATTCAGTTATTCGAAGCGATAGCTGATTGACGAAGCGATGTTAAACCATAATCACTCATGATTCACTTGAATCGGGCTTTGGAACAACGTCACAGAGAACCAGGAATATTGGTAAAACGAGACGTCACTTACCGTTCACGAAACTTCCTACAGTGTTTCCGGGGATTCCAAGGAATATGGCCGCAAAGTGTATAAATTCCAGAATCATCACCGTGCTATATCGGAGATAGAATTCACCGACTGACATTCTATATGCGAATTACAGATTCACTTTTGTCTTCATATGCATGTCTCGGCGAATAGATTATGATGGTGATATTCTTTACCAATCGTTGAGAATTAAGAGCGAAGACGATAGCATCCGCGAATTATCT
>JAVTVY010005558.1:0-39138 GCA_036873755.1 Hanleya hanleyi | reverse complement strand
AGTTTGAATTTCAAACTCCGACCATACCGACTGCGCGTGGGCATAGTCTTGGTCGGAAATAGGCTCTTCGCGGAGATCGTTGTAAAACGCTTCTTTGGGAGGGAGTTGGCGTTCCGAAAATTTACTTTCGGCGGACATATAGCCGTAGGGGTAGACTCCCTTACTCAACATTTTACGCTGATGGCTAGGGTTCGGGAAATGTTGGCCGAGCCGGTGAAATTTTCCAGCGCCTTCCTTAGACATGTTTTCGACTAGAGTTTCGAGGGAGGCATTGAGAAACTGTAGGGAATCGAGGAACCTTAAATTACCCAGAGAGAAGGAGATGTATTTCTGCATATTATTCGGGATGCACGTTATTTTCAAACCTTTGAATTTTCCCATGACGCTGCAGATGAGATGGCCGTCATAGCCCTTAGTGTTACGCAAAACGACGGGTATAAAAAACTGTTTTTCTCGCTTGGTAGACCTCCTGAACCTATACTGTAAGTTGCAGTGATTGTGAGCGGGACCCCTGTATTTCCCCGTCAAGTGACAATGGTCGCGTACCCTGTCGGCGCCTAGTTCTTTGTCGCAGATATGACAATGCGTCGCCGCTTTAAAGGAGTTTTCCTCCTCCCGGGTTATCTGCATAGGTTTGATACACTCTAATATATCGCAGATTCGTTTATCTTCTTCTACGAGTTTTTCCAGAAAGGTTTCTACGACATCGGGACCCCTATATACCACAGCGGGCTTACTGCGTTCGGGCATTGTACTCACTACGGTATAACAAAACCCTGACGGTTCGTGACGCTCGTATTTGGTGGTAGCCCCGGATTCGGAGTGAATTTTACGCGTAAAACATTCGAAGTCGGCGTAAATGATAAACGGAACGCGTAACTGTTTCTTGATATTTTTGAATTCCAACCACTGCTCTTCGGGGGTTTCCGGCAGTCTGATTCGCTGCGGGCCGTGTCGAGAACAGTGAGGAATGTGATCGTTTAGCAATTGTCGAGAAGAAAATCCGTGCAAACAATAATTGCAGTAGAATTGAGCATGCTCATGTTTCGTGCGATCCCCCAACAATCGGCTCATGTTCTTGATCAGGCAGAAATGTCTCTTCTCCTCTTTAGAGATGAGTAAAAGATCGACGTGTCTGTCGGACTTTTGTTCGCTTATATACAGGGGAAACACCCCTTCGTCATAACCGAACACGCTCACGGAAATATCGTTACGAGCTTCGAACTTCGATATTTGAGATAAAGGGATAGGGAAATCGATTCCGTCGATGTTTAACTCGTTAAAGTACGGTTTATAACGTTGAATGCGATTCGCGTGACGCTTGGCGGGATGTAAGGCCGCTAGAATTGACCAGAGAAAGCAAAACTGATCGGTGTTCTGCGGGTTGACAATGGCCTTCTTTTTACTCAGATGATGCGGTGTGAACCCGAAGGTGAATAATTTCGTCCAAGACCCAGCCGCTTCCCTTTCGCTGATACTCCTGGAAGCTAGAATGTATTTTTTGGAAGGACTCGGCGAGCTGCTGTTCGAGCTGGGATATGTTCGTGCTAATGAAATTGAGACTTCTGAACATGGGTTCGGAGTAAATGGCCTCACCATCGTTGTTCGTTCGAGCGAGGCGGAGTTGTAGGGAGACGTACCACTTGATCCCGCGTTGCTCGTTCAACGTTGCCGTCAACTGTTGACGAACTGCGTTTTCGTTGCTATTAAAAAAATGAAGAATGTCTGAACTGGTTGTTCTAGTAGGTGTGATAGTGTGGGTGTGAAGAGTTCCGTTCAGTGCAGATGACGTCGACGATTTCGCTCCACCCGACTGTTTACCGTGGCAGCTGTTGCAATGTTGTGGGTGAGTAGTGTAAAATCGCTCGGGTAGTGGCCGATGGCAGGCAGAACACTCACGACCTCGGCTGGAACACTCCTCGCAGAACTGTTTTCCGGGTAACATGCACTTAAATCTCCCGCACCAGTTGCATTTGGCCAGTCGAGCGGGTTGACCTGAAGATATAATGAAATATATATTTTCAACCGTGGTGTAATTGTCCGGTTAATTCACTCTTAAGCTCAGATTGAATACAGTGATGAACTGTCGAGTCGCTTTGGCGGGTAGATCATGGGATTTTGCTCGGTTATAGTGGCCGTGTGGTCATGTCATCCAAGTTGCCGCATAAACTGGTACAATAAAAGCGTACCTGAGATACAACACATATCACGAATTGTTAACCAGAAGACTATACTGTGAAGCTATGTGACTGTCAGTATATCGGCATCTCTTCCCACTTCCCTTATATGTGCTGTAATATTGCCATAAACTTAAAGAGTCGACCTTCATATTAGTTTCTCTTCTATTCCGACAGAGATACGGTGAAGTAATTTACCCGTAGTTTGTCCTGGACGAAGTTCTGAACCATCGGACGACGAACACGATGCCACCGGAAGTTGATCTGTTCAAAATAAATATATAGCTTAGAATGGCGAAACATATCCTTGATGATCAACATTTAGTAAGTGGGGTAATATAGTTGGTTATAACGTTACCGGAATGATTCCTTTAAATGGTGAATATTTCACTTACCGTTTTTCCTCGAATATTTCACCCCGTCATTCTCGGTCGTTTCCGCTTGTCTTTTCCTCGAGTGGATACGCTGATGTTCTTTTAGTTTATCCAGACGGGCGAAAGTTTTATCGCACACAGTACATAGCAGAGAATGACCGCGGTGTATCCTTAGTTTATGTTGTAACATACATCTCCTATTAGTGAAGGTTTTGGAGCACAGATCGCACTGGATTCTTGTATTGGGAACGAGACGAGTAAAGGAATCCAGACGTGAATAATCCATGTTGTTCGCTGAAATAATGAGATGATAATGACGTATGACTCTCAAACCACCGTATAAATATATATTAAATATTATGGCATAAATAACCGACATTCTTCATTCTATATATGAGATGATAATGAAAGGTGACGTCATCAACGCGGTCTATAGAAGTCATATCGGGATAAGTAAGTAAACACCGCGTATTTCGACGCCTGATTGCGGCGAAAGTTACCGAGATTCGATGAATTCGTATAGGAGCTTTAAGGTAGACCCCGATACGTGGGATACAACGCCGTAAACCGCGTGCGCGTATGTCGCTTAGTTCTCGAGAAATCGCCCAATCACGTGACACCATTTGTCGACTAATTGCGGCGAAAGTTATCGTCGGACGATAAAATTCGATAGGACTTTTATTGTAGACCTATACGAGAGGAAAACAGCGCCGTAAGCCGCGAGTCTCTATCCGTCTTAGTTCTCGAGATATCGCCATCGATAATTTATAGAAAATTCGACGAAAATCGGCAGTCAAAAAAAAAAAAAAAAAAAAAAAAAAAAAATCGAAAAATTGTTTTGGTCGAAAACGAAATTTCTAGGCTTTAGGCGTATAATTACGGATTCTGTCTATGTATCGAGTATATCTTAATGAACTTTAAGGGGAAGCATAGTCGTCTCAGCTCAGTGAACCGACCAGTCGTGCGTGACGAAGTATATATTAAACATCGCCGGTTGCCCTCGGGCTACAACCACTCGTGCGTGACGAAGTGTATCCTTGTAAAACTCATTATATCTTATATATCTAGTTGTAATTCGCTTGACTGCTTAGGTCGCATTGAGAATGGTGTCATACACGTCCTGATCATGATTAAAGCGTGTTTGGATTTGCATATATATATAGTCCGCTTGATAAGTACGGTACGGAGAACTAGTATAATACCACTAGTTGGCTGACCTGTTTCGCATCAGTGTGCTCGGTTGATTGAACTGGGTCACGGTTTATGCATCTCTGTATAATAAAGACTGATGTATGCGCAGTTGTACTGAGACATTGCCGTTTGCAGACCTATCTAAATATATGATCATATTGTGAAATAACTTAGCAATTATCCTATATAGAGAGGAGAGTGTTACTCGACGTGGACGTTACCTCAGTCTTCAAAGACTCCTGCATACTGCTGGTATTGACTATTTGTCATCCGGATGTAATATCACAAAATGGATAGGTTGGTGGTATATATGCCGAGATTACTGGAAGTAAAAATGTCTTACCTTGTGGTTCACCTTCGTCTAGTTGTGGCTTCGGTCAATGTGCTTACAGCGGGTGAGTATGTGTTTACAGTTACAATCACCAGTAGTTGCATACCCCGTAATGAAACCCGGCCCTCAAAATGGTTCCTTTATACACTAGCTCCGAGGAAATCACGTGTACCCCGCGTGAAAGAAATTTTCCACGATGTCATCGCCTAAAACATATGGAATTTTCCATCACGTCACAGTTGCATGGACCAATCGGTGATTACATCCTCGGGCTGTCCGCGTTTCCTAAATAGCCGAGTCAACAAAATCTGGAATTAACCACTGTCTTTCATTAGTCATGCACCATCGCGCAAAATAGTCACGCTCCACCGATCTACTTCATCGGCTTCCCGGCTTCCCTGTTTCAGAATTGTCCTTATATATATATATATTTTTCTAACTATAGACTACGAGTATATTCTTAGTTTGATTGATTATCAGATGTGTAAGATGAGACGTCGAGTGGTGCGGAACGTAATCACCGTGTTCTATACGCAAACTTCCCGAATTAGCCGCGGGCTTTCATTAGTCACGCTCCATCGCTAACTATAGGCACAGGCCCGCTGGACGGATATAGAACACCGCAAACACGTTATAGTCACGGTTCGGCGAACACCGCATCTCTAGGTTATAAGTAGAGCTCTATAAATAGACGATGAACACCGCACCAAAAAAAAAAAAAAAAAAAAAAACAGCGCCTCGGGCTATTTCCGCTCCGTATATAGTTGACACCGCGTAATTAACCGCTGGCCTTTCACGTTCCATCGTTAACTATATGAGCAGGCCCGCTGGACAGATATAGAACACTGCAAACATGCTATAGTCACTGTTCGGTGAACATCGAACGTTCTCGGGTTTTTTTTATAGTTGACACCTCACAAAATAGCCATCTGCTTTCATTAGTCATGGCCTGGTGGACGGATATAGAATATCGCAAACACGCTATAGTCACGGCTCGGCGAACACCGCACCTCTAGGTTATAAGTATGGTTCCATAAATAGGCGATAACCTCGAATACCGCAAAAAAAAGTCACGACTCCGACCTACATATGACGTCATCGGCTGCCCCGGCTGCCCTGGTCCAGAACCGGCTAATCATGTTCTACTGCTGAGTGTCGTTTTGGATTAAACATATTTTTTATATTTTATTCCTTTAATTTTTACATTTTCTCTAACCCTTGAACCTAAAATTTATGCACACAAGAGGAATATATATGGCATAATCGGATCACCCTGCCTACAACCCCGACCATTTTCGAAGAAAGACGAGATATGTCCGTTTGGAAAATACATGGTTGACGTTTTGCGAATATTATTTCTATCCAACTTTGTATTTTTTTTACTCAGAAATTTAAGGCTTTCAAAACTTTTGAAATGAACGCCCAGGAAACAAAGTCGACAGTTTTCTCAAAGTCGATCATTAAAACCTGGTATTTCTTGTTTAAAACATCAGATCATATACGAGCCTGATATTCTCACCAGTGTAACTGCCAGAGATGAAACCCTTCTGATCTTCATGCATGAGTCTGTCCACGACCGATACAAGTAGTCAAAGATGAGACTCGTGTTACACCCACATCTCAATCATGTATAGACCTCATCTTTGTGAACGATCCTAGTAAAATAACGAAATCCGGAGTGCTCGAAGTGGGTATATCCGATCACTATTTGCAGTACTGTGTTAGAAAAGGTGCATTGCCTAAGATTCCACCAAATATCAGATGCATGAAACATTTTGATGAACAGAAATTCATAAAGGATATACGCGAAGCACCATGGTAGGTCATGAATGTTTTCGACGACATCCAGGATGCATGGAATTACTTTCAAAATCTACTGAACTTTATCTGTGATATTCATGCTCCACTGCGTAAACGGAAGGTCAAAGGACAACCTGCACCATGGATAACTGACGAAATTAGGTCTCTTATGTATCAGAGAGACCATTTTAATAAAAAAAAGAAAGACGACCAAATGCGCTTTTGATCACGACCAATATAAAGTTTATAGAAATAAAGTCAACATTGAACTCAGATCAGCGAAGAAGGCCTATTTTGAAACTAAACTCATTGAGTCCATGGGTGACTCAAAGAAGCTATGGACTCATTTGAAGCGTGTCCTTCCTTCGAAATCTGAAGCAGAAACTGTTGAACTTCAGTTCAATGATGAGACTGTAAGTGACAAGAAAGGTGTGGCAGATGTTTTTAATAAGTTTTTTAGTACAGTAGGTGCTAAACTTGCAGAAAAATTTTCACCTAAAATTACTGCTAATCTGCCAAATTTTCAGAATGTTCCAAAATTCAAATTTAAGGAGATAAACTCATGCCTTGTAAAAAAGGTTATCGGAAAACTCAGTTCTAAAAAGTCCTGTGGTTTGGACGAAATTTACTCTTTGTTTTTAAAATTGGCTTCAGAAGAAATCAGCCAACCTTTAGCCTATCTCTTTAACATGTCTTTCAAACATGGTAAAATTCCACACGAATTGAAAGTGGCCAAGGTCACTCCAGTTCATAAAGATGGTGACCTGGCAGATCCCAGTAATTATAGGCCCATATCTGTCATTTCAAATGTCATGAAAATCTTTGAGAAAATTGTGCACATGCAGTTATACGCCCATGTTTCCTCCAGCAATTTACTGAATGTTCATCAGTCGAGGTTTCGCCCTGTACATTCTACTTCCACAACACTAATTAGTGTCACTGATCAAATTCTCGAGAACATGGATAGGGGACAAACTACCGGGGCAGTATATCTGGACCTTAAGAAGGCTTTCGACACTATGTGTCCTGAAATCCTTCTTAACAAACTGTCAAGCTTTGGCGTAAATGGCGTCGAGCTCAAATGGTTCTCTGATTATCTGATTAGATCCCAGCGTGTAAATTTTAATGGACGTTTATCAGAGTCTGAGAGTGTGAATTATGGAGTGCCTCGAGGATCTATCCTTGGGCCTCTGCTCTTTATTCTATATATCAATGATTTACCTGATGTACTAACGGACTCAAAAGTTGTTCTATATGCTGATGATACAGCTATAATTTATTCAAATGAATCAGTTGTCCAGATCAATCAGACGTTGTCGCGAGATCTGGAAAACGTGTCTATTTGGCTTAGGAAAAACTGTTTAACTTTAAATGTTTCAAAAACAAAATGTATGTTGTATGGTACACGGCAACGACTAGCCAGAGTATCCAAGCTTGATGTTAAAGTCGATAGTAACCAAATAGAACAAGTTGAAGTTTTCAAGTACCTAGGAGTATATATGGACTCCTGTTTGACTTATAAGGAGCATGTGAGCAAAATATGCTCAAAAATCTCACAGCGTCTCGGGGTACTTAGTAGGACCCGAAAGTATATATCACAAGACTGTACTAAGTTACTATTTACATCAATGATATTTCCTTTGTTCGATTATTGCGATACAGTCTGGTCAAACTGTGGTATAACACTACGTCAAAGATTACAAGTCCTTCAAAACAAAGGTGCCCGTATTATTCTAGGGCGAGGTAAACGTGAGCATGCTGCTGACATGATGTCCGAGTTGTCTTGGACGGACGTACAGACGAGACAGGAACGGCACCTACAGGAAATGGTTTTTAAGTGTAAAAATAAGATGGTTCCTTTTTATATGTGTAATTATTTTAATCTAAATTCTAGTATTCATTCGTATGAGACAAGGCAGCGAAACAATATACATTTAACTTCATGTGTCTCTGAAAGTAAAAAGAAAACGTTTCTGTATCGTGGAGCAGCCCTGTACAACTGCTTATCTAATGAAATGAAACTATGCAAATCTTTATCTAGTTTTAAACATAAATTATATGTGAATTCGTAGTCCGGGTAAATCCGCACAGTTGTGGATAAAATGTTCGATGTTGGAAAACACAGTGCACTGTTTTTTTAAATCAATATATATCTTAACAAGATATTTATGTGTGTATATGCCACTATATATTCTTATTCTGTATATATGTTTTAGTGTTTTATTGTTAATATGTCTGTGAGGTGTGTGATGCAGGGCCATCCTGGAAATCAGCCATATGTAGGTTGAGGATGTATTTTTACCCTGGATAAATAAATTATATCTATCTATCTATCTATCTATCTATCTAGATGCCAATTTATAGGTAACATTCAAGAGAGTTATTGGTTGCCAATTGTTTTATTTTTTTATTTCTGGGTTTATTTGACTTCGGTATACATGTGATGACTCCTTGTCTCTGAGTAATCGATAATTCACCTGTTTTAAAACCGGCCTTAATTGATCTCAAGATGAACCCGCTCATCTGTTTCCAAAACATTTTATAAAATTCAACGGGGAAACCACCAAGACCCCGGCTTTTATCGTTTTTATATTTCTTAGAACATTTGACAATTCAGTATTTGTAACATCAGTCATTGTGAATATTTATGTGTCATATTGACGAATTGCTGTCGTCGAACGAAATGTAATTCACAAAGTTCCTCTTCTTGAAGTAGTGCGGATAGACATATGTCGTAGTGTATATCCTTAGGAGAAAACAATATAAAATTTAGGAACAATATATACATGTAAGTTCCACATAGGTATCTCTACGAAATACAAGCAATGAACATTGCATAAGAAGTATATACGGGCGAAAATCACACTGATAACTGACACTCTATATTTGCACAAATCGCTTAGTCTAACAATCAATATGAATGATTAATGTTTACACGAAAATAAATACTTTCACATCAAACATTTTCTCGGAATAACCTCATATATGGAGTATAGAGTATATGAAGAAAAAACACCGCTTGCAAGAGCTGACCTTCCACGGTGAAAGATGCCTCAAAATCCATACGGTAGAGTGCTCAATACAAGCGTCTAGTCTGTCATTCAATATTCAGCCGTCGCCCATTAAAGAATTTCCGCATCCATAATCCAAATTCCTGATTCATATTATAACATTAGCACCAAATTAAAAGAATAAATCGTAGTATACATAAAACTAGGCTAGTTTCCTGCAAGAGAGAAGCGGTCAACAGTTTTCAAGTCTGGTTGTATTACACGTTTCATGGAACATATTCGATAATCCCTTCTCTCTTCTCTATTCACAATTTGGAGAGTTGGGATATCTCCACAAATCGTACATTCGTTCATCAATGACACGTACGAGCGCATTTTTTTGTAACTTCTTTCTTGTTTTGAACATTTGCACTCACGAGGTTTGTACTGTTTGACCATTTCTTTCAACGTGTCAAAATGGATCATTTCACTATTTCTCGTAGTTCAGCGTAAAGTCTCTCATCTCACACGTTTCTGTATTGCCTTGGTGCGAAAGGCATAACTTTTGGGGCCTCCAGATACAATCGTTTCTATGACAACACTGTCGAGCTGATCGGTGAGCTGGTCTAAATACACGCTTACAGGTAATTCAGCTGTCCTGTTCTGGAAATTTACAGAATCCTATCAGTGTCCATATATGACACCACTCCCGCGCATGTCGAGATCTTCATATAATTTTAACGGGCCTGATTGGTTGTAAATGCCCCTAAAATATGCTCTACGATATGCCGTTTCAACGACATTATTTTGTTCCTCCCACTCCAGGAGAATGACACTCTAATTAAGCATATGAAATATTTCACTACTTTGGACTAGTCGAAAAGTACGTAGAATTTTTGTCGAGATCATTCCGTTGTGAGAATTTACCCATAGCGCGATTAATAAAAATATTGGAAACAGCCCTCAGTCCTGGGTTCTTTTCAATTTTGGAGAGATAGAGAGTTATACCCCCGTGCGCCTTGTACACTTCAACATATCGGTTCTTGGTCTCCTCGTCGACGCACCATGCGGGATACCCTAAACGTTCTTGCTTAGTCTTGAAAAATGTATTGATATATTCGCTGAATAAACCAGATTGCGAAGTTTCCCCGTCATATTGTATCGTTTCTTCGAAATGATACACATTGCAAATCTTTTGGATTTTGTATCCCTTTTGTAGTGATTTTTGCAATTCAAAGGTCACCCATGTACCGATGATACGAGATACCAAGTTCTATGCAAGTGCAACATAATGGGAATATCAACAGGCACGGGATAACTGGATGATGAAGACATCGTTTTAGCTTAGGATCCGAAATCTGACGTATATTATTTCGAATAAATCGCTGTCTTGCATATATAGTGGTACAAGTATGCACAGTGCACGTATTTTGATGGATTCGTTCTCTGTTGCTTGATAATACAACCGTGCGACAGACATCCTTCCTCACATCACGTGGATACAGTCGAGTCTGACCATCATGTGCATGCGCAAAGCCCGGCGCACACGAGAGCTATCAGCTGAGCTAACAGCCTCAATTGCCTGCCAGCTCAGGGGCTAGCTTTCGTGTGGTTTCAGCGCACACGGTGAGCAAAAGTTTCAAGAAATTGATTTCAGTTCCCGCATAACGTCTTCTTCAAGACCATTTTGAAGAGTCGTGCGTATGAATCGCGTGAAAATAACATGCGATTCGATGGCCGGTCCAAGAAAACTGCTGAGCTGTTGGCTTGCGTTCGCCGCACACCCTGAGGATTTGACCTCGGGAGGCGAAATTATCAAACAAGTTTGATATTTTTTCCCCGGCCTCGCGAGGCCAAAAACTCAACAAAAACTGCCCGCACACGAGAGCTAGCCCCTTAGCTGACAGGCAATTGAGGCCGTCAGCTCAGCTGATAGCTCTCGTGTGCGCCGGGCTTTATAGATCTCCTTTTTGTTCGAGCTCATGTTTGAATTCGTGTTCGTATATAGAGACGTAGTTGTACCCCCGTTTTGCAGTTCGCCTGTGGTGCACCCGCACCCTGCCTACCAATGAGAGAAGTAAGAGATCCGAGCTTCAGTATCCTTGACTGCCCAAAGACGCCTAGGACAAACGGATCAGAGCGAACATGGCCGAAAATTGAACTTTCTGAAATGGCGGCTTTCTGACTGGAAGAAGAGCCTACGAGAATTGTAAACATACCCAACGCTCCCCCAGCGTGGGTATGATGTGCTGGAGGGGATATTAAAATGATTGACCTGTCATCCTTGTTGTTGTTGTTCTCTCATCTGCCTACATCATGGCTAATGGTTTACAAACGACCTTATATAACCACTCACTCACTCACTCACTCACTTACTCACCATCGTTAGTGCGTCAATGCGTTAAGACGGGCGTTGGGCACGCCTCACGGGCGTTGAGCATGCTTCACTCATTCACTCACTCACTCACTCACTCTTCTTCCTCCTCCTCCTCCTCCTCCTTCTCCTCCTCCTCCCCCCCCTTCCTCCTCCCCTTTCTCTACTACTCCCGATTGATCTATACATAGAACAGGGTTTTCCCAGAAAATTCCCCGAAAAATTAACCCTGACAATTAGAGCGATGGCCTACGAAACAGGGGTTTTCACAGCAAAACCCCCGTACAATGTTCCGGTGTAGAGCGATGACGACATCGGGGACAACCAAGTCTCAACAGATTTTATTCCGTGGTGTGAATGCATTTGATACATACACCCATACGTTAGTATTATATAATAGCATGGTACAATCTCTCATTATAGGTGAAAAACTGTTATGCTAGGGCGTTAAAGCGTTAGCATAAGACGTTAAGGCGTTAGCATAAGGAGTTAAGGCGTTAAGATAGGGCGTTATGGCGTTCAGATAGGCGTTAAGGCGTCCAGATAGGCGTTAAGGCGTTAACATAGGCGTTAAAGCGTTACTGTATAACTCTCCACAAGATGATAGGGCAAATATACGGGGGTTCTGCATTCTCTACCCGGACACACACACATACACCCACACCCACTCACACACACAAACACGCACACACACCTTCACCCACACACACACGCACACCCGCACACACACACACAAACAAATAGCCAGTCTGACTATCCCTCCGAGCGCTGTCCACCTTACACGGCCCATCCGGGCCAGCGCACCTCAGAAAGTGTCCTTTTTCTACTACTACCCGACTGCACATGCGCAGAATGATGTGACTTCCAATAACAGCCACCATAATCGGACTCTTCCCCACAAGCGTTGCCCAACTCACACGGCCGGTTATTAGAGCATTTCCACAAAGTGGATGCTCTTATGTTTTCATGGGAAACGGCTCCACCGGATCCGCCGCCGCGACTTTAAACGTGAATATCTCTGAAACCGTTAAATATTTTCGGGTCAAACTTCGTGTGTTATCTCATTAGGCCTGGGAAATTTGCCTGGTTGTGTTTCGATAGCGGATACTCACCACTAGGTGGCGTTGTAGTCATAGCATAGGTAAACCTTTCTGTGACGATTTCGTCTGAACGACTTGTTTGATTTCTATGAAATTTTATTACAATGGTCTTGAAGGATAGGCAATGTGCTGAAAAGGTTGTGGTGTAGCTGGCATAATTATAAAGGCATGTTTTTTCCATTTCAAAAAAAGAAGTTTTTTGTGAAATAAAAATTTACCATTCGCTTGGAGAAATATTTAAAGATTGTTCTATTCTATGTTGCCAAGCATAAATGTAGGATTGTCGACATGATAATTTTCTTTTGGTGCGAATCAGATTGCTATTTAAATAAAAAATCTCAATTATCTGACTTAACGTCAAAACCTTCATAACCATTAACATGATTAAAGTTTTTTCCATTGAACTGTTGTGCAATCTCCCTAGGGCTTTAGATTTCACCTACATTGTTTTTCGTGGTATTTGGTTGTCACTAGGTGGCGCTATACACATGAATGCAGGTAAACATGTGTTACATCATATCTTGTAAACAACGTGTTTGATTTCCATGAAATTTGAGTATAATGATCTTGCGAGATAGGCAAAGAACTGACAAGATTTTGGTGTTGTTGGCGAAATCACGGAGGCGTGTTTTTGCATCTCAAAATAAGATTTTTTTCACAAAAATGGAAATTTACTTCTTTGAATCAGGGGAAAGTAATTTGAGTTTGCTGAACATGAATATAACATTCCCAGTGTTATAATTCACATCCCTTGTAAGCCAAATGGCCATGTTTTTGTCATACGTGAAAAACACATTACTTGAGTCCAATATCTACATTCTAAAGGCCACATCTGAGGATTTTGGTTCATCATGACATACTGAAACACTGATATTCTGCTTCATCTTTCAGGTCTCATATTGTAGGCCTGTATGTTGATCATTCAGGTGATAAAACCTGTAATGTTTGACTTATTGCATAATGCAGTTATAAGTGGACTAGTAGACTGCTTGTATCAACAAAGTAAACACTTCATTCCAGAACCAGTGCTATTTCTCTCTCCAGTACTGATATAATAATTTCATCCTGTTCCCAATTACATAATCTCCAGTGGCTGGGCTTCCAGATGTCTGGGGATGCATTCTGGTCAATTTTCAATGAATAAAATCACAAATTATCACTCAGTAAATGCTCAAATGTTTTTGTTTTATGTGAAGGTCCCCAGAATTTATTTGAAAATCGAGATGTGAAATTGCACATACCGTTACATTTTTACAGCATAGTTACAAATGTTGATAATTATTTTTTTAACTGAAAGAGTAGAAAGATTTTTGAAGGGGAACTTCTACATACCTGCTATATGGCACATCCCACCTGGGAATTTTTTACATGCATATCTAATTGAAATAATCCATTGGAACCACTGATGATTTTCCAATAATAGAGAAGAAAAGCAACTCCGAGTAGGGATGACAATTTCATTCTGTATATTTCACTATAAGTTTTAGCATCTTCAGCAGTGAACAAAGTTACAAACAGCTCCATACGCACAGTATATATACAAGGCATAATGTGATCTTAGCCAATACACAATTATGAATAGGCAAGTCAATTATGTCAGTCAGTTTGGACGGATATTAAAATGCTGTCATTTTCAGAAATTAACCTGACAGCGATCTACAAATGGTGTGATTCAGGTGATACAATACACACTGTAATTGATGAAAACAATACATAATCTGCTTATTTGTCAAGAACTAAGTAAACTGTACACAAATGAAAAAAGTATGGTGATATAGTGGGTATTTACCTACGTTGAATATTTCTACATGTCATGAAGTTTGGATAAGGACTGTCATTTTAAGATAATATAGGTGTAATTTACTTGGCAATCCACATCAGAATTGATGAAAACCTACAAATGTTGTAACACGCATGTTTCATAATTGTAGTATATTCCCATGCGAGTTACATTTGTAGAGTGTGTATTGTATCACCTGAATCACACCATTTGTAGATCACTCTCAGGTTATCGCTTATCATTTAACAATTACTGAAAATGACAGCATTTTAATATGTTTCCAACCTGATATAATTTACTGGCTTACCTATTCATAAATGTGTATTGGCTAAGATCACATTATGCCTTGTATATATTGTAGCGTGGTCGGTGGTCAGTGGTCGGCGGTCAGCAATATTATTTATCAGTAGTTGGTCAACGGTCACTGGCTGATAACCCTGGGATATGGTTGATGGTTATCTGATGGTCAACGATTACTAATTGACATTAGACGGTTACTGTTGACGGTAATACTGATGTATTGTAGATGGTCACTTGTTATGGTCACGGTTCAGTTGACGGTCACTGGTTGACGGTTATCGATATAACGTTGACGGTCAATGTTGACAGTGTATTAGCTGGTATGACTGGGGATGGTTTACAGGTAGGTGGTGATAATGTCACTGTTGACATCGACGGTCACTGACTGATGTTTACTGTTGACGGTCGACGGTTACCTGTTGACATCGACGGTCACAGACTGATGTTTACTGTTGACGGTCGACGGTCACAGACTGAGGTTTATGTTGACGGTCACAGACTGATGTTTACTGTTGACGGTGGATGGTCACCTGTTGATGGTCAGTGGTCCCAGTGGTTGATCGTTACGGTTGGTAAACCCAAATATACACCAAGTTGATACAGATTTGTAACAACAATAAAGATATTTATTCTTGCAAAATACAGTGTGTTCTGTTGTTTGTTTACAGTATGGTAACACCATTGTTTGTTTACGTTATGGTAACACTTGTTTGTTTACAGTATGGTTATCCATATAAATGGTCCCACTTGATGGTTCAACAACAATGGTTGAATAAACATTCCCAACCCAAGTATAGGCTATCTGGTGTGGCTGTTTGATGATTTGTACCTTGGTTGTTGATATTACTGGTGGTACCGCAATTAGTACCTTCAGAGCTAAAGATGTGTCCAGTTGTGAGTCCCAGACAGGACTGACGATCCCCGTTTGTCAGCGGTATATATACCCTCCGACCGGAAGTATAGCACGACCAACATCCAAGCAGTACTGATTGGCTGTGTGTGACATCATTGCTGGTATCTCGTCACTCATTGGCTGGTGATGACCTCACGCAGCTCAGTGAAAACAACATGGCGGTTTGCATTTCTACTGAGCGGGCGGGAGAATAAAATTTAACTTCACCAGACTATTTCAGCTTCTATGAACATCGTCGGGATTTACTAGGTACGCCACAAATAATTAGAGGACACCTAATTTTATACTGGATAAAGGTAGGTTCTCAGGAAACACTGGATTTCTCGTCAGGGAGGTTTTTTCTCATGTCGTTGTTGTTGTTGTTGTTGTTGTTGTTGTCGATCGTCGAACCAGAACTCGCCACAATATACTGTGCGTATGGAGCTGTTTGTAACTTTGTTCACTACTGAAGATGCTATAATTAATAGCGAAATATACAGAATAAAACTGTGATTCTCTATAATTGAAATAAAATGGTGTGTTCTTGTGCATTTTGACAGAATATTTAGACTTTGAAGATATGTAATGACGCCCCAAAATGAACTGAATTATCCGTCTCATCTGTCTGTCTGTCTCTCTGTCTCTCTGCCTGTCATACTGCCTGTTCTTGTCATACCGCAGCTGCAACTGCCAACATACACTTCAAATCTAACATTATCATCATTTTGTTGTGGCTGTGGTTTTTCTTCCAGAACAATTTAGCGAATTTTGCATGTGTTCCAACAGCCTCATGCTTCAACAGTAACTTAAACTATGCTGTATCGGCTGAGCTGTTGAAACACCCTCCATTTCCTATCTCTGACATACTGCATCACTGTCGAAATATGGGTACCAAGACAGAGTGATAGATCACACAGCCAGTGAAGGTTCCCGATTTACACATGTACATTGCATGTCGTTATTGCCTATACAGTAATTCCCCTAATAATTCAATCAGAGGAAGTTCACCTTTCAAC
This sequence comes from Hanleya hanleyi, assembly GCA_036873755.1. Taxonomy (NCBI): domain Eukaryota; kingdom Metazoa; phylum Mollusca; class Polyplacophora; order Lepidopleurida; family Hanleyidae; genus Hanleya; species Hanleya hanleyi. Next base: position 22,813 of record JAVTVY010005558.1, on the reverse strand, counting down.
TGTGTAATTCAAACACAGAGAAAAAGTAACATTCCCATTCTTCATTCAAATTGAAGAAAAGTCATAAGATGACAAAATGTGACACTTTGTAGCTGATGCCATGAAGAATATTTCCAGATATAGACCATTTTTGCTGCACTACCGGTGATCGAATTATTAGGGGAATTACCGTAAGTAGTATTAGCAGCATTTTACAACAACAACAATTCGCTGACTTACAGTCAAAAATTAGTGAACGGTATCTGTTTTTTGTTGTTTGGCATTTTTATTTGCTGGCATTGTTTGAGATAGAATACAACAGCCTAATTCATAAAATCAGGAATAAAAAGGGGGTTAGAATTTTTATGTTCAAACTTTCGTAGGAAATATAGAAGTGGCAATTGAAATTTTATTTTTATTCGATTTTTTAATGTCGATGGGCCCATGAAACGCAAAATAAAGTTGGTGTTGCCTCACACTGGGTTTCGACCATTGATGAAGAAATCCCTTCTCAGAGGCACTTCTACCAGGGATGATTCCTGATTGCTCATCCTCCAGGGGTATGTGCCCCACCCTCTGTCCCATCCTAAAAACAATTGCCACCCCTAATAGGGGGTGTGCCCAAATTGGGGAGATCTAAAGCCATGTGAGTACCAAATTATGTGTTACAAAATTATCTGGGGAAATGCTCTTCGCCCGTGTTTCACACGAGCTTTCATTGTAACTAGTAAAATGGTGCGTGTCAGAAGTGGGAACGATCCCACGCCCGCATGTGCAGACCAGTATACCCATACCCGGAGAAGGAAATTTCATGGATCTTGAGACTGGCGCCTTAGACCACTCGGTCATCCTGACAAACGCTGATTATCGTCGTCATAATGATTCATATATAGTGCTATATTTGTACAATGGTTTTACAACATGGCGAAGTATAACGAAAAAGGTGAGTGTCTGGAATGGGATTCGAACCCACGTACCCACATATGGGGATCAGCACTTAAAACTGGCGCCTTAGACCACTCGGCCATCCTGACCAACGCTGGTTATGATGGACATAATGAGCGCTACACCCCCACGACCCAATCCGACCAATAGTGATCCACCACGACCCCAAAACGTCCATTCCAATGCCCTTTCCCCACCATTTCCTGCCTGCGCATGCGCACCATTGCACTACTTTTACTTCACACCAGTCCAGTTGGACGCTACCTCATGAGAGCTTCAAACTGATACCCCACACGACCCATTCGGACCATTATGGGTCCACCTCGACCCGAAAACTTCCATTCCAGTGCCTTTTCCCCACAATTCGGACCTCTATTGGTCCATCTCGACCCCAAAACGTCCAATCAAATACACTTGTTCTACTGCGCATGCACAGATAGACCGTATTCCCCGACCACGTCCATGCAGTTGGACGCTCCCCCACGAGTGCTTCAAACTGATACCTCACACACCCAATTGGACCATTATGGGTCCACCTAGACCCCAGAACGTCTACCTCGATCTGCCTGCCTACTGCGCATGCGTCATCTGAACTTTTCAGGAAAAGTCAACGCCTGGCCCCGAGACCGCTCTGATCGTGTTCTACAGCTCGAGATAAAGAAAACAAGTTGCCACACCCCATGCCGCAAATGTCCATGAGTGGGTTCCCGATTGGGACTAACATTGTCCACCCCAGACCTGAAAGGAGGTGTTCGGTTTGACTGTATTTTCTTCCTTAGTGTGTTGCGTTTATAAACCGAAAATATAATTTCCTCGTGTTTACTTCAAAAGTTATTAGCTTGAGAGAGAAAATACTGAATTTTTGTATTCTGACTTTTCACCGACAAGACATTTATCAAAAAAATATTACGAGTTTTAGAAAATAGGCATTTGTTTGTTTTTGCAATTTTTGGTATTATTCCTAGAGGGAATTTCCTTCATATGCAAAATATGACACCTTTAACCAAAACGAGTCTTAGATATCCATATTCGGTGGGTTTGATCCTAAATGATACTGAAAAATCGTTTTGGTTAAAGGTGTCATATTTTCTTAATATAGAAATATATGAAAACGATTGGAATGCTCTGTAGGGGTGAAGTTCACCGCCATTCCGAACATGATTACTGCAAACAAAAATTGTAACTGCTTCGTGGTCGAATGGTTAGAGTGTTGGACTAAAAATCAAAGAAACGTCAGCTTTTGGGTTCGAAACTCCAAGTCATAAATTTTTTTGTTTTCATTTTCATCCTTTTCTTCCCATCTTGATTTTGGATTTTAGAGTGCCATAGTGACGTGAAATAAAGACAACGAACCGCTATCGCAATTAATCTCTTATATATGTTATTATAATTCGTGACTATAGAGTTGCACGCACACACAGCCACACCATGCAGTTGATCAATAGTTGAATACTGTGACGATCCAATAGGGCAAAAAATAATTGTTAAACATATATTTAACTTCCACACAAGAGTATTTCGTCTCAGGGCAATGGGAAGATAAAAATTGTAACTATGAACGGAAAAGTTATAATGTAAAAGATTTCCAATATGAAGGCCTGCTTGGCCAAAAATGGAAAATTTCTGATTCACAGCAGTTACAGCTGTTCTTCAATGTTTCGTCACTACAATATGGTTATATACATTTCCCATTTTTCCGTTGATGTAGGTGTCCCGTTTTGCAACTTAAACATATTCTCTTTTTATTGAGGAAATGATCCTCAACAAGTGATGACGCATGCTTTCCCAAGTGATCATGCTTGTGCCAATATGTTTTTTTTGCAGTTACTTCCGTATTCATTGTTCGCAGAACTTTTGACAGAGAGTTGTCAGTTTTTGAGTAGGTGTATATATTAATATAACTGACTATTGTTCGTAAATAGTTGAATCGTTCATGAAAATATATATGGTAACTGTATGAGAATATGAACCAAAACTTCTCATTAGACTGGCCTCGTCGGGCTGATGAAGAGTTGGGGAATACCTGAGCATTACGTCACAATATACCGGCCTGCTCAGAGCGAGACAATAGAGCAGCAGAGAGCGTCGCTGAAGGGAAAAATATCCATCTGAAGCGAACACTTCCTTTTCAGCGAAAGTCAATCCATGGCCTCGAGACCCCTCTCATCGTGTTCTACATCGCGAAAAAAAGAAAACAAGGTGCCACACCTCACAGTAAAATCCACAAGAAAAAAAAATTACCACCCCAATACTCCTATCCCATATATGAATTCCCCGGAAATTAACATTGTAAGTCATTGAGCAACCTCCAAACAGGGTTATCTCCCCTCTGCCAGTCGATCGACCCTGCCCTCAGTTAATTATACAGGGCGAAAAAACGCCCTGACAGTCTCCGCACAGTGGGTCTTCACCAAGCCATGTAGCCTTTGACGGAGGTTAAAAGTGCGAGATTATCCGAACTGCTCTGTATCGCAGCAACTTGATTTAACAGAATTAATCAACTGCGGCACATCTGGGGGATTTGGCAGACAAAAGACAACAAACAATCGGTGACTACGGGTAATAAATAACTGTTCATATCTTTACAATAACAACAACAACATTAGGCCCACATCAAGGCTAACGGTCGTTTGTTTGAAAACAAAATCAGCGATGCTTGTTTTGTCGGAATCAAATGGTCCCACATATTCACATTTGCAAAATTATATATCCTTGTATTTAGTATGTGGATGAGGACTGTTTTTGGCTGGTAAAATTCAGGTTTTGTGAAATGGTGTTTTGGTACATGGCTATACGTAAAGTGACTGAGGGCAGGGTCGATCGACTGGCAGAAGGGGAGATAACCCTGTTTGGAAATTGGTCACTGGGGTATTATGTAAGGGCAGATAACTGTTGCTGGGCCGTCACGTGACCGAAAGTGACCTTTGAACCGGACGTGACCTTTGACCCGGATGTCACATGACCTTTGACCCGAAAGTCATGTGACCGAAAGTGATGTCATAGTGACGTCACTCCGCACCACCCGCACTCCTCGCCCTAAAAAATGATAAGGAATTTAGCCTTTCCCTACTACTATTGTGAATCAAGTTGACGTTGCATTTGCGGTTCTTTTACTTAACTGGGTTATTACAGCTGCGCAGTTCAATTGATTAAAATAGACAGAAATAAAATACAAAGTAAATGTAAACACGAAATTATATTTGTCAGTTTTTCAATACGGGAGTTGTGTCGGGTTTTTCATCTTTCTACTTTCAGTTTGCGAGATGGAAAGCTGGAATACGGAAGCGATGTCGAGCTCTCCATCTTTCTACTCTCAATATTGCGAGATGGAAAGCTCGAATGCGAGAGCGATATACATCTTTCCTGGCATCTTTCTACTTTCAACTTCGCAAGATATATGCTGGAAGATGGGAGAGATGTTGAACTTTCCATATTCCTACTTTCAATTTTGCGAGATCACTGTCGTGAACGAGCCCCGGTGGATTTGGCTACGACACACACAAGATGGCGACCGGTAAGTCAGCCACGAGGAGATGGAAAGTTGAATTGTCAAGTGTTACACGGACCCTGTGAGATCCGATGTGACAATCTCCTGGCTTCGATTGCATATACCTTTCATCTAAACGGCTGCAGGAATGATCTCTGCCCCACCGTAGTAAAAATGTAGAACGGAAGGAACAGTTCGTATGATTCGATGATATTCCATTGGTTTGTCGTTTTGATTGGCATGGATCACCAGCGCGTGATGGACAATGCATGAATGAAAGAACGTACCGGTTCTATTTTCAGGTTGTAGTCATAGATACCTACCCCTCCCATCCCCATCATTTTTTCAATGAAAAGTCCGCCATTATGTTGCTAAGCCGCGTCACAGCTCTGTAAATTTTGTAAAACTGCTCTATCTTCATATAGTACCGTACTGGTGTTATTCATGACATAATTGAAATATATAATGACATGGTTGACATAACTGCATAGTTAGAAACTAAATTATGTGACATGTTTCGCGTAATACACTGCGCGCATAATAATGTAACAGCTCATTACATTTTTGTTGCCTGTGGGTGAGATTAGATTTGGAGCTGTTTGTAAAAAGCGGAAAACGGATCGAGGCTTGGTGAATGCCGATGTGACAATCTAGCCCCAGAACTCACTTTAGCTGCGAAAACTGACCTCTGGCCTAGTGGATTTCTGGGAGCAGAAACGGAAACGTCGCACTTGTTTGTTTACTTTCTTATTTATTCTACTTTTTATATGTTTTGTACTCTGTCCCAAATGGGATGCTCAGTGCAATAAAGAATCTTATCTTATCATGCACACAATTAATTTTCGGCGGAACCAATCTCGCATTCGTCTATTTCCGTATTGGCGGAAATTAGCCCAGTTGCTGAGTTCTGGTGATAGATTGCTATTATTCAACTAAACATAGAAATAGTTTTGTATAATTTGAATGAGTTATGTTCGTTTGGTTAAAATTAACTGAATTTCACAATAAAATGCACCCGGATCTCTCGATTATCAAAGGCACTATTTCTTAGCCGGCTCACTGCGTGATCGTCATACGCTCCCCACCAGTGGGGATTTGTGCGTTCTATGTGAGAGGCTTGTTCCGCCAATACGGAAATAGCCGAACGTGAGATTGCCGATGTGAGTGATGAGGATGGCGCGACGTTAATGACGCCTGTAATAGAACGTTCGCGAGAATGACGTATTCTTTGGAATGTTACGTCGCGTCATCGTAGATTCCGTCATGCGTCCATGAGGACCACGGTACATTTACATGTGTACTCGAAGACCTTCATACATGCTCAACACCAGGACACGGACGGTACAGGTAAGATATACACGATGTATATTGTCTCAGCGCAATTCTGTTCCGTCAGAACGGAAAATGATCATCAGATTTCGGTGTCCTTTTATCCGGTCTCGTCACATTTCAGCTTTCAATTAACTGACAGCAGGCGACAATACGGTGAACGAATTGCCATGTTGGCATATAGCTGTAGTAATTCCTGTTTTGTTCTTCTTGACAATAGTGGGAATTACTGTGTTTAAGTCTAAACGTCACAAAGATGAACAAGTCGGACAAAGAGGTTTTTTTCCTACGAAGTAGGCTACCATCTGCAAATTGTCCGGTAGTCAGTCAGTCAGGCAGTGTGTTCATCCGAATCATTTCGTCCGCCGTTGACATTCGAACCTTGCTTTTTGGCATGAAGGTGCATTAGGGGACTGTTACCAGCAAGTTCTGAGCTGACCTACTTTTGATGAAAATTTCTGGTGATTTTTGATGAAAATCACTGCTAACTCTGACTTGGGCAGTGCCCATCTTAATATAGGCAGGATTTCAACTGGGGCGGGGATTTCCAAGAGTTCAGTTCGCGTCAGAGTCCTAATGCCACCCTACTTCGTAGGTCCTGTGACGTTAGTCACACTGCCATGTATAATATTTATTAATTGCAATTTCTCATACTTTATTGCAAACATGGCAGTGTGACTAACGTCATAGGACCTACGAAGTAGGGTTTGATATGATTTAAGTGTGTACTCGAGAGATGACTTGGGGGCCCTATGTGCTACCGCGAGAGAATTTATATAGCAGTGTCTAATTGGGTACCGTACTATTAACTTTCCCAGATGTCACCGCTGGGGAGTCATTAGCGTAGCAACTATTATCGCCCTCCGCTCCTATTACCATGAACACAGGCCCGTAGGCTGGGGGGGTTCGGGGGGTGCGTACGCACCCCCCCGCAGGGCCGACCGATTCTGCTGCCGGAGAAAAAAAATTCAGAGTGCACGGAAGGACCCGCATCCAAGGCCCTTGGACGCGGCGGCCAGCTCGCAACAAATTATAGATAATATTGACCTGAATAAAAATAGATAGATGTTGATATCTGGTGTATCGTGTTATGTTGTTTCCCCTCTGACCTCTAGTCCGAGTCCGGTACCTCACTTTCTTGATAATAGGATTGCTCAATCGGAGGAATTGTTGGCGTGATTTATCCATCTCTTTACCAGATCGTGGAGGGATCAGCGAACCCTGGGATTCAATGTAGAAATAATGTATTGAAATGATATGTAAATTAAATGAATGTGGATTATGTAATTAGAGTATCTATATGTGTATTAAACAGACCGTCATCTATTCATGTAGTTTGTGAGTTTACTATTTAAGTTGGAGTTTCAATATGTATCTAAAATCAGATATTATCGCCGCGAGCGAACCACGTGTAGTGATGTGTTATAGGCCTGTTTTGTTTGTGTTAAACCAGGAAGTCAAAAGGTGCCAGGCATATTCTTCAATATCGATGCGTGTTTATGCGAAACAAATGTGAAAATAGAACAATAAATCTACCTACATTGTGTTCAGATTTATTTCCGGGAAAACGCGTAAAACGCATCTCCCGCAACCTGGATCCCCGGAGCTTCCGGGGCCTAGGCGGCCCCTGGACCCTCGGCTGTCAGGCTCTGAGGACCGCTTATTTTAGCTTTGTGTAAATGAATCGGTATCATATTGGTTCTAATGTTCCATGATGTAAAGTCATCGGTTTTTTTTTTATCTGTTCAATATGACTAGAAAGTCAAATGGATTCAGGCATGGAGTATGTTTTTTTCAATATCGATGCGTGCTTATAAATAAGAAGCAAACGTGAAAATAGAACCATAAATCTGCATACATTATGTTCGAATTTATTTCCTGGAAAATGCTTAGAACGCATCTCCGGAGATCTAGGAATTCGGAGCTTCCGGGGCCTAGCCGGCCCCTGGACCCTCGCCTGTTGGGCTATGAGGATTTCCTTGTCTTATCTTTTTGTGATTGAACCGTATCGGTAGGCACCTTGGTTTCCCTTCCATGAACTAAATGCCCATTCACCAAGCCTCGATCCGTTTTCCGCTTTTTACAAACAGCTCCAAATCTAATCTCACCCACAGGCAACAAAAATGTAATGAGCTGTTACATTATTATGCGCGCAGTGTATTACGCGAAACATGTCACATAATTTAGTTTCTAACTGTGCAGTTATGTCAACCATGCCATTATACATTTCAATTATGTCATGAATAACATCAGTACGGTATTATATCAAGACAAACGCAAACGAACTCTTTTTGGATAGAGCAGTTTTACAAAATTTACAGAGCTGTGACGCGGCTTAGCAACACAATGGCGGACTTTTCATTGAAAAAATGACGTGGAAGGGAGGGGTAGGTATCTATGACTACAACCTGAAAATAGAACCGGTACGTTCTTTCATTCATGCATTATCCATCACGCGCTGGTGATCCATGCCAATCAAAACGCCAAACCAATGGAATATCATCGAATCATACGAACTGTTCCTTCCGTTCTACATTTTTATTACGGTGGGGCAGAGATCATTCCTGCAGCCGTTTAGACGAAAGGTATATGCAATCGAAGCCAGGAGATTGCTAAATGCCATCGTTTTGTATGTTTTAAATATAACTAGAAAGCCAAATGGATGCAGGCATGAGGTGCGACTTTCTCAATATCGATGCGTGCTTATAATTGCGGGAAAATCGTGAAAATAGAACCATAAATCTGCATACATTATCATCAGTTTTATTTCCGGGAAAACGATCAGAACGCATCTCCGGCGATCTAGGACCCCGGAGCTTCCGGGGCCTAGGCGGCCCCTGGACCCTCGCCTGTTGGGCTGTGATAGTCGACCTCCTCCCCCCCCAATTCCTATGAATTTTGGCTGGATCCGCCCTTGATCTCCCAGTCGACAAGATTATCATTCACACAACGAGTCGATTATAGTCATATACTGAATTTATCAATCGAAAAAAATGCAGTTGGCGGATGTCGAAAATATTCTGTCAAAATGCGCCAGAACGCGCCATATGGCATCTGAATTTTCAAAAAAATTCCAGGGAGACAGACTTGCAATTAAAATTATTCGACCAAACAATTCAACCCATACTGCTGTCTGTTTGTGAAATCTGGGGATTTGAGAAGCTTAACAACATCGAAGAGAGTTCAAAAATGTACTCCAATCTATATAGTTCATGGTATGGGACTATGTGTTTGGGCACACAATGTGTCCTAGCAAATCTATTTAGAACGTTTTTTTCAATTTGTATTAATAAAAAGTTGTTCTGAAACTTATGTCATTAGTATTATGCAAATAGTATAGTATTCATTCAAAATAATTTATAATCAAACAACACCCAGTAGAACTATATATTTCGAACATTTTCTGTTTGGGTGGTCGATTTCTTCTGGGCTAAATTGACGACATCATCCGAACGCAATCGAAGAAACTTCTGCTCGTAGCCATGCGGTAACGGGTGATATCTGAGTGTATTAGGGCGTTTCCCAAATGGGCACATCGGATTGGTCCCGTTAGCTCCGACATCGGCGCAATCACATTCATAAAACGAAGACACACCTCCAGAAAGCGATCGACTGAAATGATCCATTGGTGTGCCTCGGAGTACCCCCATCACAAAATAAAAAGCATATCGTTTTCCTGTGAACTGTCGCCAATTTTATTTTTTACAAATGTGTTAGGCCGTTCGTAATATGATTTTTCTTAAGGGTAACAAAGAAGCATGCTCCATTAGAGTGAGAAATAAAATAGCTAATTCGCACAACTTCGGTTTGGTCTCCCACAGTCGTGCGCCTCGAGTATGTCGAGCACTTAAGTGAAATTGACATGTCTCATGTCTGAGATTTCCAGGTCAAAGTATTTGAATACGGACAATTTCATTGGCTCGTTTAAATGGAGCGGACATGCGACTTGATGCTTGGGGAAGATGACATCGGGCGTAATACACGGAGAATGAAGTCAATGAGCTAAGGGTAGTGTTAAGTGAAACGTGAAATGCCCTTAGCAAGCTAAGATGAATTGACGACGGCCATACAATAAGTTGCGAACATACAGGCTATTCAAATCACATTTTACGAGAGACACAATCGACAATAAAGGACATGAGAAGAGTATTCACCATTCCATATAGAAATGGGTAGATACGCTTAAGGTCAATCTAATTAAAATTAAATCCTATCTGCTCCCCATTTGGATACTGTCGCTATATAGCGACATGTACGATTGGGGAGCATTGATAGGATATTAATTTATTAAGATTGGCTTAAGGTGGCTCCCTGGTTACAAGAATGACAATTCTGCGCAGCTTTTTGTGCATAGCTATTATCTCCCTTGTAATCGTACTCTTGTGAGCGAACTGCAAAAATTCGATAAAAACTTAATATGACGACATACATAGGAAATCTGCAAACATTTTCACATGGATTAGTTTTTTAGAAAAGATCCATTTCTGAAAATCAGATTTAACGCACACCGACCTTAGTAGTAGGTAGGGATGATTTCGACTCAGGTTTTCCAGGGAGGTAACTCTTGGTTCCTTTTTTCCGCCAGGGGGCGCTCTTGTAGGTATGACGTCACTTTCGGTCTGGGAGAATGGAGCGTGACCTGTGAACATGATAGGATATGTACTGACCTGTCTGTGGGGTTTTCCCACAATGTCGTTCACCTCCGTGTCTTTTCGGATGGGGTTTTTCCCGCCAGAATTTCGCTGTCGTCTGCTTGGGGTTGTCACGTGCCGAACACCTGGCTCCCCGAATTGCAGCATTGTTGCACGTTCGCTACAATGTTGCATTTCCCGCCAGAATTTCGCTGTCGTCTGCTTGGGATTGTCACGTGCCGAACACCTGGCTCCCGAATTGCAACATTGTTGCACGTTCGCTACAATGTTGCGAAGATGTCACGGAGATCACCGAAGAGACACGGAGGTGCCCGAAGAGACACGGAGATCCCCGAAGGGGGCGAGAGGGGTCCCTAGTGTACCGATTGGGTCGTATGAGGTATCAATGTGAAGCATTCGTGAAGGGGCATCCGATGAGGTGGGGGTGGGGTTGAAATATCGTCATTCTGCGCATGCGCGGTAGACCAAGGGTATGGAAATAGACGTTTTGGGGTCTAGGGGAGCCCCTAGTGGTCCGATGGAGTCCAGTGAGGTATCAATGTGAAGCCTATGTGAGGGGCATCCGATGGGCTGGGTGTGGGGTTGGAATATGGTCATTCTGCGCATGCGCGGTAGACCAAGGGTATGGAAATAGCCGTTTTGGATCGAGGGGAGGCACTAATGGACCGATGGGATCGAGTGAGGTATCAATGTGAAGCCTATGTGAGGGGGCATCCGATGGGCTGGGTGTGTGGTTGGAATATGGTCATTATGCGCATGCGCGGTAGACCAAGGGTATGGAAATAGACGTTTTGGGGTCTAAGGGAGCCACTAGTGGGTCGATGGAGTCGTATGAGGTATCAATGTGAAGCATTCGTGAAGGCGCATCCGACGAGCTGGGTGTGGGGTTGAAATATCGTCATTCTGCGCATGCGCGGTAGACCAAGGGTATGGAAATAGACGTTTTGGGGTCGAGGTGGGTCCCTAATGGACCGATGGGGTCGAGTGAGGTATCAATGTGAAGCCTATGTGAGGGGGCATCCCACTGGGTGGATCTGGGGTCGGAATATCGTCATTCTGCGCATGCGCAATAGAGAAAGGGTATGAAAATAGACGTGTTGGGATCTAGGTGAGCCCCTAATGTGCCGATGGAGTTGAGTGAGGTATCAATGTGAAGCCTATGTGAGGGGGCATCCGATTGGACTAGGATCTCGGCCGTTGTCCACATTCTGCGCATGCGCAGACATGGAATTCTGGGAAAAGGATGTGGAAATAGACGTGTTAGGATTTAGGTGAGCCCCTCATGATCCTATGGTGTCGTATGAGGTATCAGTGTGAAGCTCTCGTGAGGGAGCATCCGCCTGGGCTAGTGTGTCGTTCGTTGTCAATAGTCTGCGCATGCGCAGTCTGGTCGTAGTATAGAAATAGACGTGTTGAGGTTTAGGTGGGCCCCTATCGGGCCGATGGGATCGAGTGAGGTATCAATGTAAAGCAGTCGTGAGGGAGTATCCGACGGGGTGGGTGTGACGTGGAACTGACGTCATTCTGCGCATGCGCAGTAGAGAAAGTGTATGGAAATAGACATGTTGGCGCCGACATGGGTCACTATGGGTCCGATGGAGTCGTATGAGGTCTTATGTTGAAGCTCTCAGGGTTCGTCCGTGTTCAAGGGTCTGCGCATGCGCAGTGTGGACGTAGTATAGAAAGCAGGCATGTTGGGGGATGCGTGAGGGTGTGTATGTGTGTGACCCACCACTATGGGTCCATGGTTGTGGTTGGGTGGTGGTGTGGGTTCTGCGCACAGACGTCACTTTCGGGTTTCACTAAAACTACCTTCGAACACAGAAGAGTTCCAATGTTCCCCTTAGACGTAGGGTCCGGATGTTCAATCTCCGGGTTTTCCCCGGCCCGGCCCGGCCCGGCCGCAGCGCGCGCGGGTTATCCGGCCGCAGCGCGCGCGCGCGCGGGTTACTCCGGCCGCAGCGCGCGCGCCTTATCCGGCCGCACGCCTGCGCGGGGGAATTTCGGATTATCCTAGGCCATTGATGGGATACTTTCTCCACGGTGTTCGAAGCCAGTTTCACCGAATCCCCACATGTCTGTTATAGCCTTCAAGCATTGTGCTCATATTGAAAACACACGAGACAGGGTTTTTTTTGGGTGACATCTCATTTTGCTTTTTTTATTCAACAACAACAACGTGAGAACAACCACGTGAAAACTGAAGCCCAGAACAGGGGGCTTGTACATTGAAATCGATAGGACTTAAGCCCAGAACAGGGGGCTTGAACATTGAAAGAACTTAAGCCCAGAACAGGGTGGGCTTGTACATTGAAAGAACTTAAGCCCAGAACGGGGCTTGTACATTAAAATGATGGGCGGCCCAGTCATATACGAGTACATCGCGGTCCTCGGCCTTGGGGTACTCGTCAAACATCTGTACGATGGTAGATAAGGGTCTTCCCCGGCATCGATGGTACAGGTAAAACAAGCAATATTGTCCGCACACGCTACTGGCCAGGCTTTGCAACGTTTGACTGTTCCAACACCACGTCTCTGTGCCTTGATCCATGAAGTCTGTTAAATCGGGATGGAGGGGTGGCAGGCCGTACGGGTCAAAGTATTCGCCCTGCTGCTCTGTCAAGTACACGCCCACCCAATGTTCACCGGGCCGATCCATCGGGTCCGTATTGGGAACGTAAGCAGCAGGATACATACGGTCTAATGGGAACACATCTCGGGCGAACACCCCTTGAAAGACCATACGTGTCTCTGGGTTATTCTCCAGCACGGTGGTTATCTGGTCTGTATCCATGTTAGGTGGAGAAGTCACACAGGACGTTGCGCGCCTTGTCCACTTGAATGATGTTGTCAACTCGGCGTAGCAGATCACATTGACGGTGCTCCGGAGGGCTCGTGCAAAGTGGATTTCCAACCGTAAATTGCCTTGCTTGGCGAGGGCCAGCTGATGGTCGTTCTCTAAGGTGGGGTCAGATCGAAACAGAACAACGTGTATCCGTTCGCGTAGTCCTCCCGACTGATCATATTCCCTTCGTCCTGGCTGATTTGACCGGTGGCTGTAAACAGGCTCCGATAGGCTCGAATGAAATTCGCGCGCCCAAAGTTCGGTGTTAAGGCCGTGGCTGGGACCTGTTGTCCATCCACATGCAGGGCCACAAAATTGATGCCGAAATGTTTAAAGTCAAACGGGTTCTCTGGGTAGGCTCCGCTGAAACTGGCATTTTCCACACAGGCCAGGATCAATCGCTTGTGTAGTTCCCCCAGGAACAGGTTTTCTTTGTTGGCGCTCATATTTCCAGCAGACACAGAACACACTTTGGTTTGCACACGTCGGATAGGGTACTGGTCTGGTTTTGTTTCCAAGGCTTTGAGGTGTCCCAATTGAACGGCTGAATTCGGTTTCACTTTTCGGACATACAGGACTGCGTCTTGGATGACAATCTTATAGTCAGCTGCATGCCCGTCTACGTTAGTGGCCATCAAGGCGAAGGTCGGAGGCGCCCGTATCAGTCGGATTTTGATGGGGATCTTGTTCAAGAGATACCGGTCTTGCATGAAGATGTCTGCGTGCAGTCGACCCATGAGATCCACCGAGACGCCGTTCGCGGTCAAAGCCTTCCGTTTGTTATATCCCACATTGTCGTTCTCTACGCCCATGTGCTGGGCTGTGTCCTGGTAGAATAAAGCGGCTGTCAGTTGAGATTTGTTAGCCTCTCGCCCATGCGACAACATCGTCTCGATGTAGGCTCGATAGGGGTACGTGTTGGTCGAGTCACTGATGAGTTTGTCGCTGAGAAATATATCCACCTGTTGAAACATCGAGTGCAGCCAGAGATTCGTCGGGCCCACCGTTGCTTGGTCGACGATTCTGGAGCCATCTCCATTGACGATGTTGGCTTTCACATACAAGTATGTATGGGCTAAATCCACATAGGCCGTATCCGCATTACTGATGGTGAACTCGATGGGCCCTGTTTCGTTGATGCTGGAGAGCGGGAGATGCTCCACCCATAATCCTTGTTCGGCACTGGTCTGTGTGGGCGGGACGGTCCACAAATCAAATTCACTGTTGGTGGAGGGGCAGGACTCTGCGTGGATCAAGGACATGTTTTAAGAAAAGATATCCTGGGTCTTCGATGTGCGTCGTCGCTGGGTCGGTCGTCGACTGGTGCGTGGTCTCGGTGGTGCAGGTCTTTTATTCCCTAGGATGCGTTGTGCTTTGGCCACTAAGACGCCTCCTGCTTCTTTGGCCCGCCGTTTCAAGGCTTCTTTGGGTGCCGTACCCCCCAAGACATCACCGGCGACTTGCAGTCTACTGCGTACCGCTTGTTTGCCGATTGCTTTCACCCCACGCGTCACCAAGGGCAGGAACGTTTTGACGATGCTCCCGAGTATGTTCCCCAGTCCATGTCTTCGTTGCATGCGTGCACCACTAAAGGCCGGAAGGCCACCCCCGGCCTGTTGGGCATAATAGTCCATATAGCTGCGTGCATCGCACTCGTAAGGCACCTTCATTATACAAAGTGGGAAGCACGTGCGTGTCGAAAATGAAGTGTCAGCACCACTTTCCCGCGTTCGAATGCCACCGGTCGTCCCGTGTCATCTCTTATATCCACCGTGATAGTGTTGATGTCGGTTTGTCGTACGGGTAGGTAGAGCATGTGGGTGAAACTGTGGGTGACTTGATCTCCATACGTCTTTTTAATGGGCACCACCCGTAACAGAGGTGTGTTGATATCACCCACGATGTGGTTGCCCACCACGTCCGAGTAGACGTAGAGTCCGTACATACCCGACTTCATATCCATCGGGATCTCGCCTTGGTGGGCGGTGGGACCAGCGAACGTCTGTAGATCGAAACCCAGCATTTGCTGTAGGATAGGACTCAGTACGACACTCGCGTTGGCGGTGACGATAAGCTGTGCCTTGTCGTTGTGTGCGTTGTAATCGAAGTCCACGTGATTCTTGAAGGGATAGGCTTTGATGGGTTTTGAAGTATTCGTGACCTCCCGTAGAGCCTTATAATGCAACAGTCTTGACAGCCCACCCACGAACTCCTTGGGAGTATCGTATTGGCCTTCGGGGAGGGTGAGTCGGGTGTCTTTTCCTTCGTAGGTCACCTCGTACCACATTTCATTGGCTCGCACGTTGTACCACGAGTAAGGGTATTGGATATCCACGAGGCCACATTCCCAGCGCCCAGGTAAATGCAACGGTTGCGGTAACTGGGTCACGTACTTGGCCAAGGTGTTGTCAGGAAACCCATCCAGCGAACTGTTACTGGGTAGGGTGAGGTAAAACATGGTGACTGAGCTGTCCTGCTGCTGCTGTTGGTTTTAATAGGTGTTCCAGGCCTTGGGCGGTTGTGTCCGGCGTCGTGTTCGTCGCGGTGACTTGCTACGTGTCACGGCTCTGGAGATGTGGGGTGTCCTGATCAAGGATGGTATTTTAAAGGTCTGAAAAGAAGGTGCCCGTTGTGGTGGTGGTGTTTTGGGGGGTGACTCCGGTTCCCATTCGGATTCCCAAGAAGGTAGTGGGCCACTCGGCGATTGCTGGGTTCGCTGCATAAAGGCCCAGCGGTGGGGGTTCCCCACCAATTCCTGTGGTACATGCATGTCTTTCAAGCCTTGAGCGAAGACCTCCCATCCTCGAGGATCCGTGTGCGACCTGCGTTTACGCATCAGGTCAGTCACTAAATCCGTCATGTGGGTCCCGGGGACCACCTGATTCTGTACCAGTAGTTCGCCTTTATCATTCCAAGTCATGTTAGGATTCTGTTTCATCCGTTGTAATACCAGGCCAGCTTGTTTCTTAAACGATGCAGGTGCACTCTTCAGCACTTCGTCTTCCACCCACTGTGGGGCTATGGGTGGTACCCCTGGTAATGGCGGCTGTTGGAGCGGTGCTGAGGTCGGCGGTGTGTCACGTGGTGGTGGTGGTGGTGGTGGGGTAGAGAGGGTTTTGTATTGGTCCATGAACGTCATGTACCGTTGAAGCGTCTCATTGTACCGTTGTACTTTCTCACTGTCGCTTAACCCCGGTCTTTGTAAGATCTGTTGCATCTCTCCATCGAGGGTGTTTATGGTCTTCACCGTAGGTGGGACAGGGTAGGGCGATTGGAGGTTTTGAAGGAACCGTGGTTCGACGAGGACCATTTTTTTCGTGTGGTTCATTGTCGGCCGAAGAGTCCACCCAATACTGGACCCAACACGGAAGCGGCCAACGGCGCTAAGATGGCCCCGAGAAAGCCGCCTTTCTGTAACACCTTTTTCTTTTGTGTTTGAGAGACTCGCTTCTGGACTAAGGTTCGGAGACCTGTCTTATGCTTGGTCAACTTGGTCTTCTGAGCCGGAGTCAGTGGTACGTTGCCTTTTAACAGGTTGTACCCGATCTCGCACAGCCAGCGTACAAGGTCAGGGTCCGCACCGCGTACAATGGTTCGGACCAACTCGGGTGGGGCCGTCTTCAATACACGGAGCGTCGGAGCGTGCTTCCGTACTCGCCCAGACATCATGTACAACTAATGCCAGAACCCACAACTCTGCCCTTTTTATCTACCTCAGAGAACAGAGACAAAGTCAACCATGCTGTGGTATTAATTCTTTTTCTTATCCCCATCATCAAACACACACTCCAGCTGGGGGAGCCACTGTGGGTGTGTTTACATTATTTTTGCATGTACACGTGGTGGGCCTCTCCGGGAAAGATACCGGTCCGTAGTCGAAGGTGGTCGGGGGTGGCTTGCTTGAGGTCGAAGAGCATATACCCGTGCTGAGGGGTTGTCTCATCTTTGAAGGCTTCCAACGCAAACGGTGTGCGGCCGGGATACATCTGTCTCGCCAGGTGCAGCAGTTGAGTGGTATCTCTCGGGTTTTTGAAGACCACCAGGTAGTGGGCATTTAAGCTGATGTTCCGATGTTCTTTGTTTTTACTGAACAGATTCTGCACAATGTAGATGATGCTGAGCCGTCGATGGTGGCTGCCTTTGGTAAAGAGTTGGGTGACCCGCGCATCCGTCTCCGCCATGAGATCATCCAGAACCACCAAGGTGTCCGGTTCCAAATCGGCCAGGTTAGGTAGGCCTTCCACGAACGTGATGTGGGGCATTGCTGCATACGCTGCCTGCCATTCTCCATAACACCACACGACTCGGGCAATGGGTGGGGTGATCATGCTGTCGGCGTGTTGAAGGAGCTTCCTGACGAAGTGCATTTTGCCGGAACCCGTCGGTCCTGCGATGACGCAAGTGAAGGGATGCTGCCACCGAGGGTCCATGGTTCGAGGTGTATCCGCTGTCGTGGTAACCCGCTCTTGTAAATTTGGTACGAGTGAACTGGAGTGGTGGTGGTGGGTACAACGTGGGTCGTCGTTGTCTGTTCACTGTGAGGGATGAAATCCGGTGGGTTTTCAGACGTAGTGGGTGTACTTGGTGTAGGTGTTGACTGTATACTCGGTGTGGAGCTCGTTGTGGCTTGTACACGTGGTGTGGTGGTGGTGATGACTGGGCTCGTTTCGATCACGGAGGTGACTGGTGCTATCTGTAGACTGGTTTCACTGCCACTCACAGCTGGATTTCTAAGTTGGTTAAGTAGCGTGCTGACATAGGCTACGTCGTAAAACACACCTCCGTACAACACACTCAGCAGGGTTAGCAATATCACCACAAAGCCCACTTGCGCTTTGCGCGTTTTGGGAGACGCTGTGTTCAGAGGCAGCTGCTGCTTGTCCATAGCACCGTGGTCGAACGTGGAATGAAGGATGACGGTAGTGGTGTCTGGCTTTATAGTCGTTTCACCTGGTTGGCCGCCACCCAGGAATTGAAGGAACTGGGCCAGCCTTGCCATTTGACGAAATGAAACAGTTTGCCACGCCGACGTTCCGTTTTCAAAATCTGCTCCACCGTGTAGTATTGCTGTGTTTTTACGACAGGCTGTAATTCCGTCTCGTAAAACGTCCCTAGCAACGGTTCCCCTTGAAGATCTTCCAGTTCATAGACTCGCTGCTGTCAGGGTAGGCGCCGTTTAATCAGGAAGTGCTCATCGCTCCAGTTGGGCAAGTAACTTTTCTCAAATTGACCTTTGACTTTACTGATCCGTACAGGGTCCGCGAACTTGTACACCTCCTTCGTCGTTCGCTGCGATTGCCTGGGGTACAAGACACGCCGGACTTGGGCTTCATTGCGTTGGGTGACGGTAATGGGGGCTCTCTCTATACTCCGGTGATAGGCTCCATTGTAACCACTCACAAGTTTCGAGAGAACATCGATGTACCGCCTCGTATTCTTATAGGTGAAATATTTATACATACGGCCTTTGAATGTCCTGTTGAACCTTTCCACCACGGAAGCCTTGGTCTCGTTGTACGTATGGAAGAAGAACACCTTCTGGGCTTTCAGAAACTGTTGGAACGGTCTGTTGAGGAATTCCGTGCCTTCGTCGGTTTGCAAATACATGGGTTTGCGCCCGGTCTTGAAGATGTCCTTGAACGCCGCTATGGGATTCGCCCCCGTTTTCGTCCGGATGGGTACCACCCACGCATACTTCGACAGGATATCGATGCACGTCAAGATATACCGATTCCCATCGTTGTGTTTGGCAAAGGCGCTCATATCGACCAAATCTGCTTGCCATTGGGCATCTAGTCCTCCCTCGATGACCCGGTACCGTAGAAAATGGCGACGGGCAGCTCGATGTAAGGCATAGGTGTCTTGTTTTCTTAACCAATCTCGGACTTGAGCACGTTGTATCCCTTGGGATTTGGCCGCTCGATAGAGAGCCGTCAATGCACTATAGGCCGCCGGACTGTCGGGACTGTAGTATAAGTTATCCAACACCTTCTCCCAGCTCTTCATGGTGACAAATGATGATGGACCCTGGCTCTATCGTTTATTCATAACGGGTATATCTTGGGCCGGAGTTTCTTTCTGATTTTCTTCGTTGGCTTCTGCCAGCACATTGTCCATGGTAAATGACCAGTCCAACTCGTCTGATGACCGATCTTCCTCCGTAAGCACTTGATCCACATCTACCACAGCATCTTCCAATGCAGACCATAGATCAGGGTGAAGGGTAAAATGGACTGTACCTCCATCTAGCCGAGCCAATTGAGCAAAGAAGGGGCCGCGTCGGATGTACACATCGTGACACAAGTGGGTGAGGTCGCCGTCCAGTTCACCAGACAACACCCGTTTGAATTTGGTCCAGCCCTCTCGAGACAGACGAATGTGAACCGGGCACGGTTGTGTAAGGTCCGCATCACAGATGTCTCCCACCTCCTCCATGATATCGACCTTATCCGCATAAACGTGCAGGAAGACCTCGGGGGTCAAGCTGAGATGCGCCCGTACTGCCTCCGTCATGGTCAGTACGTGAATGGTACAAGATTTGACTGTCTCTCGTATTTATAGGGAGAACCCTGTGAGATCAAAGGATTGGGTGGTCATGTCACTGGGCTGACTGAGTCTAGTCGGATAATCAATGGCATCATCGTCTGCCTCCGCTTCATTGCTAGGTTTGGTAATTTGTTCATTGGGTTCTGCCGCCGCTTCACTCAGGGCACGAGCCCACTCCAACTGAACAGCTGACCGCTCGTCCGGTGTAAACAGCTGGTCCACAATAGGCACCACTTTCTCAAAGGCTGTCCACAGATCGGGGTCAAAGGTGAAGCCTCGCGTAGGGCGTGGGAAGAAGGGTCCACGGTGTACGTAGATGGCATTGTCTATGTGGATGAGGTTTCCGTCGAGCTCACCGCTCAACACCCGTTTAAATTTGGTCCAGCCGTCACGGTGTAGCGTAACCGTATTCGATACGGTCTCAGCGCGCGACCAGCAAACATCTCCACGGTCTTCCACGAGGGTGACTTTATCTTCATAGACGTGTAACCCCACCCGGGGTGCAAGGGGAAGGATGGCTCGTAGGACAGGTGACATGGTTGACCCAATGACGAACGGTGAATGACACACACTCTGACTGTCTTTCGTATTTATGGTGAGGTCCCATTGTCAATGCCACAGCGCCAGGGCCAATAGGGCAAAGACTATTGTGAGGCCAACCAGCCGTCGCTGGTTCCGGCGTGAGCGCTCGTGGTCCATAGCCCGAGCATCAAGGATGGCTGGCATAGTCCAGTAGTAGTGAGTGATGGAACACCTCTCCATCGTGTGCACTCTGTCGAGGACCGCTTCTGTGAACTCTTTCAGGATCTGGCGTCGCCCCTCGTTGTCGTCGCCATCTGCAAACATGGACCGGACCACTGCTCGGTAAGCCGTGAGTGAATTAACCACGGTGGCATGCTGTAAAATGCGAGTCGCATAGGGCTGGATCTCCGTCATGGCTCTGCAACCGTAGAAATGAAGGTGTGGGATCCAGAGGGATGTGTTTTATAGATCATGTCACACATGCGCGCCTATACGTAGCTCTACGGGTGTAGTCCGTGATACGTACTATTCTGATGGGTTAGTGCGAAAAGAGAGCAACAACAACAAAGATTACAGCGCCGGAGGCGCTCCTGGATCCCCTGGAAAATCTTGTCCACGTGTCATGGTATAGCTCCGGTGCCCTAAAAATTCCCACTTTTATACACCTACATAGAAGTACCCGGATGTAGGCGCGGACGTAGGCGAAAGCCTTCTAGTACCCGGATGTAGGCGCAGACTTGAGCGAAATTCTAGTACCCGTCCATTGGTTCTTTTATCGATCGCTCATTGGCTCTTTTTCTCGATCGCTGATTGGTGCAAATGGACCTCCCCATCCTTCCCAGGTTAATTTACAATCCCCTTTTTGTGTTCAAGCTCTGTATATCGATGCCGCAACATTGTTGCCGAACATTGTTGCCGAACATTGCCGAAAGGGAGACCTTTTGACCTGGATGTGACCTTTGGCCTTTTGACCCGACATTCATCCGCGCACTTCCGGTGATGTCGCGCACTTCCGGATAACCCGCGCGCGCTGCGGCCGGATAACCTGCGCGCGCTGCGGCCGGGCCGGGCCGGGCCGGGCCGGGTAAAAACCCGGAGATTGAACATCCGGACCCTACGTCTAAGGGGAACATTGGAACTCCTCTGTGTTCGAAGGTAGTTTTAGTGAAACCCGAAAGTGACGTCTGTGCGCAGAACCCACACCACCACCCAACCACAACCATGGACCCATAGTGGTGGGTCACACACACACACACACCCTCACGCATCCCCCAACATGCCTGCTTTCTATACTACGACCAGACTGCGCATGCGCAGACCCTTGAACACGGGCGAACGCTGAGTCCAATCGGATGCTGCTTCACGAGAGCTTCAACATAAGACCTCATACGACTTCATCGGACACATAGTGACCCATGTCGGGGCCAAAATGTCTATTTCCATACACTTTCTCTACTGCGCATGCGCAGAATGACGTCAGTTCCACGTCACACCCACCCCGTCGGATACTCCCTCACGACTGCTTTACATTGATACCTCACTCGATCCCATCGGCCCAATAGGGGCCCACCTAAACCTCAACACGTCTATTCTATACTACGGCCAGACTGCGCATGCGCAGACTATTGGCAACGAACGACACACTAGCCCAGGCGGATGCTCCCTCACGAGAGCTTCACACTGATACCTCATACGACACCATAAGATCATGAGGGGCTCACCTAAACTCTAACACGCCTATTTCCACACCCTTTTCCCAGAATTCCCTGTCTGCGCATGCGCCGAATGTGGACAACGGCCGAGACCCTAGACCAATCGGATGCTCCCTCACATAGGCTTCACATTGATACCTCACTCAACTCCATCGGCTCATTAGGGTCTCACCTAGATCCCAAGACGTCTATTTTCATACCCCTTCTCTATTGCGCATGCGCAGAATGACGATATTCCGACCCCCGATCCACCCAGTGAGATGCCCCCTCACATAGGCTTCACATTGATACCTCACTCGACCCCATCGGTCCATTAGGGACCCACCTAGACCCCAAAACGTCTATTTCCATACACTTGGTCTACCGCGCATGCGCAGAATGACGATATTTCAACCCCACACCCAGCCCGTCGGATGCGCCTTCACGAATGCTTCACATTGATACCTCATACGACTCCATCGACCCACTAGTGGCTCCCCTAGACCCCAAAACGTTTATTTCCATACCCTTGGTCTACCGCGCATGCGCAGAATGACCATATTCCAACCCCACACCCAGCCCATCGGATGCCCCCTCACATAGGCTTCACATAGGCTTCACATTGATACCTCACTCGACCCCATCGGTCCATTAGTGGCTCCCCTAGATCCAAAACGGCTATTTCCATACCCTTGATCTACCGCGCATGCGCAGAATGACCATATTCCAACCCCACACCCAGCCTATCGGATGCCCCCTCACATATGCTTCACATTGATACCTCACTGGACTCCATCGGACCACTAGGGGCTCCCCT